>JANJGK010000820.1:275000-301585 GCA_039081455.1 Macrobrachium rosenbergii | reverse complement strand
GCAGCGCCTTATGGAATGACTTCTATGAGCCTCAATGGATACAAGTTGGATACGGGGCCATCTGCGTTATGCCTGCAGCTTTCTATGCCTGCAGCCTCATGAGAGGATCCATGGTTCTTTGGGAGATGTCAGGCGGGACATTTACAAGTTGCCGTCGTTGCCGGGAGACATCTGTTTGGAGCAAAGGATTCATGTGCGCTGCATTCAACAAGGGCTTGTGTAGTCGCAAGCCGTCCAGGATATTTGGGTTGTCAAGAATTCAAGTAACTTTCGTATCTAGTACATATTGTTTTCCTATGAATTTTGAGCTGGCCCCTACTGAACTTTCATTATAGATCTTTGTTTTACCTGGGTGGGGATGCCCAGTGGTAGGTGGGCTGAGCTCTCATATTTGATTAAGCTGGCTAATTGATGGCCTTTGAAAACGTATGTCCGGTGCTGGTGGCCTTTATGTTGATGTTGGTATTTTCTGCAGATAGATACAGCGGGTATCTGGCGTGCTCATTTGTGCCTTCCGATCACGGCCAAGATGCCTGGAGACAACGTGACAGATGAATGGAAGCTTTGTGATATCTGTGGGTGCAGAAGGCGGGGTTCTTTGAACACTGAACTTGACAGTGACATCACACTTCAAGGGAGGGGCTATTAAGTGAATGTGTGCATGCGTGTGCTCTCTAATGTGTATATTACAGAGGAACCATAGAATGGTATTCTCTTCGATTTGCGGCTGGTGTGATCGTTCTTTTGAGCTGTGTTTGTGAACATAGACAGCCATTTGAAGGACGGCTTCCTGATGGCCATAGAATGTGAGTTAAGATAGCTCATTAACACATATCTTTTTCAGACATTATGTGGAATACTCATTTTATATTGCAGTGAAACACATCTGTTCTTTATTATGCATTTTTCTGTTTTAAATGTTACTTTTTTATACACCATTCAGGTTTTAATATAAGCTGTATTTCTTTTAACAGGAATTCTGATTGAGTCCTGTGAGGATGTATATATTGGAAGTGGTGTTCTTTTTTTTTTTAACATACTATATGACAATTATTTGGGTCTAGAGTAATCATGACCTTTTTATTTTGTTTGGTGACCAGCATGTTAGTCACTAATATTGGTTGGTCTAGAATCAATCAATTCAATTGATTGTCAGTCTGAGTTTCCTCCAGTTATGACTTCCATTTTTGTGGGGTGTAAGAGACTCCATTTTTTGACCGTAGCTTTTGCTGAAATGGTTTTGTTAATTTTACAAATAAAGTTTAGTTTTGTATCTCGGCGTTTTAATCCAGGAAGCCTTTGTCTGATAGCTAGAGAGGGTGAGGAGTTGATGAGAGGAAGAATGTGCTGACCCAGTGCTGGCCATTGCTACCAGAGAATCTTAGAGATATAAGATGATATGACATTGTTCTTAAAACAGATGCAGAAGGAGATTATGACCACATCTGACATTGTTTTAGGACATAATATATACACTTGTTGCCACTACTATCATTATCAGATCTCAAAAGTTAAGATTAATATCAATGACCACGCAAATATTTGATGTTAATAACTTCTTTCTTTGAAAAGAGAGAGAGAGAGAGAGAGAGAGAGAGAGAGAGAGAGAGAGAGAGAGAGAGAGAGAGAACCATACGAAAGATCTCTGAAATCAGAATGGGCAAGCTTTATGATTCCAGCTATGAGTGATCAGATGACATTATTATTAAGGTATTTTGGGAACAAGATACAAGAGAAAATTCTAGAAAAGGAAGATGACGTCACTTCCTGAGCAAAACGTTTTGGAGCCAAAACTAGCGTGTTAAAACAATGTGTGATCAGAGCAATATAATTTTAAACATGACGCAATTGCCATGTGCTTCGGTGCAACAACTCGTTCGTATATCTCAAAAAGCTACATGCCTTTACCAGAAAATTGTATGGGACAAAGCTTTTAATGGAATCTTAACACGATCAAAACAGACTGCAGCTGGCTAATCATAAATGGCATGTTTTTAAAACAAGACGAAGAACCAAAGTTGGTTTTCAGAACTGAGCTGCCTACTGTTACCCTGACCTTTCAACACGTTATCTTTCGCGATGACAATCAAAGCAAAACAAAGCATCCACAGAACACATATGGCTGGGAGACAAAAGACGCGATCATATTCTACATTATTATTAAAAACATATTATTAATTCTAAATTATGCTGTTAAGTTATCTAAATCACTAACTCTTTTGAGATCTGATATTACACTATATACAATATTTTAACAATTATTATCATTACACAGAATACATTATAACTAGAAGAGTAAATATATCAAAATCATGGGAAGATATACATTTTAAAGAAAATATCATGAGAATATATATATATACATATTATATATATATATATATATATATATATATATATATATATATGTATATATATATATATATATATATATATATATATATATATATATATATATATATATATATTATATATATATATATTACTAAAAGGACCTCATTCAAACTGGATGGTATTTAGTAATTCTACTAATGCACAGAACAATTGTGTATGTGATAAAGTTAATATATATATATATATATATATATATATATACTATATATATATATATATATATATATATATATATATATATATATATATACTGTATGTATATATATATACTATATATATATATATATATATATATATATATATATATATATATATATATATATAATGTAATTGTAACAGCCCTCTTCTCGAATTCTTCACACTTTTTGGATAAGCTTGTCACTACAAAAGCCTTAGATCCCAATGTAAGAACAATGAAGTAATTCTGATGTCATGTAGCGGGAATCGAAACTGCATCCCGAGAAATCACAACATACAGTATATGGTAAATTGCAAAGAAGTGTTGTGGGAGAATTGGAGCATTTTCCCTGAAGACCATGAAGACTCAATGGAAAGTTAAGCATTCACGAACAAATGGACAGGAACTCTGCAGCACAATTCCGTAAGGACAACTAGAGTAAGGCCTAGAAATTTCACCTGAAGCTTGTTTTCAGTCAGTGAAAAAGTGATGATCAAGTGTCATCAATTTCCATCAAGTGAAAGTTTCTACTACACTTGCAAACCACATATTATTCTCCTTAATAACATTTTGGTTTATTATGCTGCTTTACTGTATATTTGATTATATTGTATTCCTTCAGTGTTGCTTAAAAAATGGAATGCTTAACTGGAGGTCATTTTTTTTTTAATCTTAGATTCCTGTACCACTCTTATTCTGCCGGCAATGGGTAGTTTTTCTTTGCATGTTTTCTATGCATAATAACCCACGCTTTAAACATATTACAGCTGAACATTTTCCCAAATTCGCACACTTCCAGTTTATAGGCAATAATCCTACTCTTTTTGTGAAGAGCAGGGTCTCATGGCATGGACGGTACTCGGTCCATAAAGATATCGGAAGGTACTTCACCCCATCTGGATGGCCTGTAAACGGATGCAAGTGTAAGAGTGACAAGATGTTGTTTTATTTCGTCCCATTATTTTCTTATCTTCAAATACAAAGAAAGAAAAAGACCCAAGACTTGGTCGGATTCCTCACCCAAGGAAACATTTTCGTAGCGAGACTGATTAACTTGGAATTGCACCTGACATTTTTACCTAATGAAGGTAACTAATTTCTTTAGCCAGTCTTAGTAATGTGCAGCGAGATTGCTTTCTTGTTGAGAGTGTATGTCAGGTTTATCGTGTCATTTATTTTTGTTTTATGTTTTGTGAAGGAGTTTGCCGGATGATTGACGCCGTCATTCAAAACGTGATTCGAGCAGAAAATAATGACCGGAGTGAAAGAAAGTCTGAGCGTCACCAGGAATTCAAACAAGGCTGTAGTTCTTCTCTGATGTTCTTCAGATGGCACTTAATTTTCTTGGATTGAAGCTGCCTCGTGCCTGCATATACTATTGCTACCAAGAGCAGCCCGTGACAGGATATTAAACATTTCCATCTCAGAATAAATAACAACAGTGTCATTTCAGAGATTTAGGCGTACCTGCGCTAATCTAGTTGATGCTAACGCAAGTTCTGCTAAGATCAAGTACAGGGGGTACTTTGCTAACGCTGTGTACGGCAATTCACTGACGAGAAGCATGTTTTGGAATTCGTCCATCCTAGCGTTACTGTAATCCTCAGGTCATCATGTACTGATAACCAAAGATTTTTAGTTTATAACTGCAGAACCTTATCCCTGCATACGTCATTTGTGGTCAGATTAACCCCAAATCATCTTTAAAAAGCTGCTGTTGAACCACTTATTGCTTTAGGGATCTGGCTATCCATGAATGTGTTTGTACTTGGACAGTCTACAGGCACATAAAGTTTAACAATAAAGTAATATCGTTGAGGAGTTGCAAAGCAGCTAACTTCACTGGGTGGTTCAGTACTCCACTCAGAATTTGTTTTAGATGTTACTGACCAAGGTACAGCCTGTTGGTCTGTTTCTGGACTGGAGTGAAGAGGAGCTTCCAATTTCTGATGGTTATGATGACACTCGCAGTATTTTGTCTGATGAGAATGTCTGAACCCCTTAGTACGTTATGTGGGGTTACATTGACCCCAAACATTTTAAATTTTCTATTAGATAACACTAACGCGCAAAAAGGATTTATAAGCACAAAATTTAAAATTTGTAACTTTCTGTACATGGCAGCACCCACTCATTAGTAGGGATATTTTTAGTCCCCCATATGGCGTTCGGGGTCACATGTCCCCACATGTGCCACGTGTTCTTTCCAGAAACATCCTTCTTGAAGCTACGTTTATTCGGCTTCTGAGAAAATTTTGCAATTAGTGCAAGAGAGGTCTAAAAGATAATTTACATCTGATGTATGTTTGGAGTTTCTGGCTGCTGTAGAAATTTCTACCATATCTTAAAACTGAAACCATATTTTGCTTGGAAATAATGGAACGTGGTAGAGATACAAAAATTTTACTATGAATTATTATTATTATTATTATTATTATTATCATTATTATTAAAGGTAACAGTAAACTAGAATTACTTTATGCCATACTAATAATTAGTCACAGATAGTACCTTTGCAATCATGGAGTAACTGGTCTAATTCCTCACAACTATGGGAATAGTTTTTGATATGTATATATATATATATAATTTCCCAAGAATCCCAACACAAATGCTTCATTTTGATCACTGCCTGACAGGGAAGGGCAAAGGAATTAGGCCCCTCCCTTAATCTTAATATTTTAATCGTCTTTCGACTTTCTCTTCTGGAACATATGGCTGCGGGGGTGGTCTTTAGTTTACAGACACGACCAAGCCGAGAAGATTAAGAGGAAGGACAGATGGGCCTTGCACCTGGCATCTGAGTCATAGGAGAAAGCCAAAGCCCCCTCTACCTGGAGGTATCCTCCTGCCCTTGACCAACATTATATAAGGGACAAACCGAGGCAACAACGAGAAGGCCCCGTGCCAACACAAGAGTTGGTTTAATACAATACAACAACAACAACAAGCAACAACGAGAGACGCACTCCCGGACGCGAGAGAGACACTGTAGGATGCGAGGGGGAGACACATCGCTAGCAGGACACGTGGTCCTCATCGTGTAGGGACCCTTATATTTTTAACAGTGAAAACCCAGCCTTTCCTCCGCTGCCATTTCGCGCTGAAGCCACCTCTTCAACACGGTAAAGTGATCTGTTGCAAAAGTTCTTCCATGTCAGTCAGACTGTTCCATTTCTTGAATTATTTCCATTTCTCAGTGCCAGTATTCCCATATCCACCCTGCCTTGTTAGGCCAGTGTTACGTAAATACCTGTGTTTGAATAATTACATAAAATCGTATGTTCGAGGCTTCGTGGCACCCTCTGTGCTTGCCTTGTCCTATGTATATTTTACTGCGTCCTTACTGGCTTTTAATTCGTGAACCTCTCTTTTACAGAGGGTCTGGTAGCAGTGGATACTCTGGCAATTGCTGTGAGTGTACTCCCTCGTATGGTCGCGGTGCGTCCGGCGGAGTCAGCTTACCCAGAACGGCTCGGCGTCTTGGGGTATTTTTGAGGCGAACAAAAAGGCATAGCTAGAATCTGAAAGCAACTCGCAAAGCCAGTAATAGGTTCATACAGTAAGAGGCCTTATAGCTAAGTCCCTAAGGTTCAAAATAGTAGCCCCCTTTAGAAAGGCATTCGCCCTTGTGAGTTTAACGACTTCCCTAGCCCCAAATCAAGTGATGGGGGGACTAAGGAGCAGCATTGTTCCCCCCAAAGCAGGCCATTTGGGGGTGGGTGTGTAGGCCTACCTCTGTTCAAATGTGTCATGGCGTCCCCTTCCGTCGCTAATTTCCCACTCAAGCTGACGACTAAGAGTCGAATTTTTTAAAATACTGCTGTATATATATATATATATATATATATATATATATATATATATATATATATATATATATATATATATATATATATATATATATATATATATATATATATATATATCTATATATATATATATATATATATATATATATATATATATATATATATATATATATATATATATATATATATAATTCAACCTCTGTATCTCAGATTCATCCCTTCCTGAATTCCAACCTTACTACCATTGTTCATCTTATTTCTATATTTCTCTGTCTTTAATCCATCTACCTCCATTTAGAAGACAAACGAACAGGCTCAGCAGATTCTACTGTACTTCCATAGCGTTTCATATCCTCGCTTCACTTTCGTGAAGGCAGGTAGGCTAAATATTCCCTTTATTTTTTTCCAAATCTTTTCAGAGATCATTCTTCCCTCTCTGCTTTCCTTTAACTGGCCTCTACTCTCATCCCACTGTCATCCATCAACGTATGCATCAGTCACTTTAAATCTGACACTTTCCATAAAGTGCATTATCTAGGTCTGGCACTTACCATTATGCCCTCTACCCTTCCTCTTCCTAATATTTACATCCAATTTTCCTCCTCCTGCAAATGCTTCTATACTCTCGTGTGAGCTCTCTACAGATTCTCTTCACCACAGCTAATTAAACCTGCATCATCTACACACACCAGCCACTCTCATTCATTCACAACCCCTTTTCTTATTTCAAAAACTTAGACCTAACTCCTTTTGTGTCTGTGAATTCTCCCATCTTTCAATCCGTGAGACAATTAACCTCATTATTAAAGTTCTATCATAGACTTAATCTGAGTCCATGTGTGGTGCCTTCCTCCACTCACTTCCTTTTATTGTCAAATTTCTCACACAACTGTTGATCACACCCTTCAACTTTTCCAGATCCTAACCACTCTCTCTCTCTCTCTCTCTCTCTCATCTCTCTCTCTCTTCTCTCTCTCTCTCTCAGTATTACATCTGTTATCAGGCTTCATTTCGCTCTGAAATGATTTCGGGTCACCTCACTCA
The DNA here is from genome assembly GCA_039081455.1 of Macrobrachium rosenbergii. Classification (NCBI taxonomy): domain Eukaryota; kingdom Metazoa; phylum Arthropoda; class Malacostraca; order Decapoda; family Palaemonidae; genus Macrobrachium; species Macrobrachium rosenbergii. The sequence goes on along the minus strand of JANJGK010000820.1, from coordinate 294,157 downwards.
TACTGAGTAAATAATATGACCATACAAATGTTACGGCCAACCACATTACCTCTCTTTTCTTGTAATACTACCTCCTACCTTTCCACCAGGAGATCCTTCTCCTGCCTAGGAATAGCTTTCCCACCAGGATTTGAGTAACCACAGCTGCTGCAGAGAAGACAAGAAGAGTAAAATGAACAGCAGCATCTCTGGCTAAACAATTAGACTACCCAACGACATAGAATACCAATACGAAAGAATTCGTAGACAATAATGAAGAAAAACTCTTTTGGATTTACTTCCTCTCATTTTCCAATTTCCTTTATTTCTTTATAGTTCACTCCACTCTAACACATCATATCAGATCATCTTCACCAAGAGTTATTTCGGCGATTCATCGAAAGGAAGATAAGTCATGTTGACGTTGCCAGCAGCTGAACACGACCCTGGAACTGGATGCCTGACAGATGATCCAGGCCGTTCATTTCAAAGCTGTAGAACAGAGCCGTCTGTAGCGGGGAGAGCAAGATGAAATTGTTTTGTTTTAGAGCCTTTTCCCGAAACCTGCGGCATTCTCCGATACAGGTTTATTCATTTCGATCAAGTAAAAAATAACAAATAATGCACAGATGGAAACGATCTATTGGTATAACTGTCTTAGATTCAACGCTGGTTCATTAAACGAAAGGAACTATCAGATATAAATGGAATTCTATGTCTGCGTCAGCATAAGCGCATGACGAAATATCACTTTTATGTTAAGGAATGAACTGCCTGTCTTTTATGAGACGCAGGTGAACAATACTAAAGGTAAACGACACCAATATGAAAAGTAGCTTTGATTCCTTCGATCTCAGACTTCGTCCAGTTGAACATTTGGGTAACGGATTTCACCTCGACGCAATTGAGGTACTAAGCTTGGAGGATCCAATTTTTCTCTGTTTGTCGATTTGTATAATTTAACTTGGGAGGTTTGGAAAAGTAGACAAACTTAATATATTTGAGCTTCTAATAACGAGAGAGAGAGAGAGAGAGAGAGAGAGAGAGAGAGAGAGAGAGAGAGAGAGAGAGAGAGAGAGAGAGAGAGAGAGAGCATCAGTCTGTATGATATGTATGATGAAGAATTAATACCTGCCGTAAATTACTATTTTTTTTTTTTTTACGAAGAACAGAGTTCTTTGATGCTCCTTGATGCAGGAAACCGATACATCCAATTCTGGTGGAACTCCAAGATAAGTTATTAAAAATTAGTTTTGGAAAAAAGAAAATCATCGGACAAAATGAACTTCGAGAGGCGGAGGCAAAAAAAAAAAAAAGTATATCTTAGTTTAACCAGACCACTGAGCTGATTAACAGCTCTCCTAGGGCAGGCCCGAAGGATTAGATTTATTTTACGTGGCTAAGAACCAATTGGTTGCCTAGCAACGGGACCTACAGCTTATTGTGGAATCCGAACCACATTACAGCGAGAAATGAATTCCTCTCACCAGAAATAAATTCCTCTTATTCTTCATTAGCCGGTCGGAAATTCGAACTCGCTGCCAACAGAGTGGTGAGGCGGAGGCAAATAGCAGACCAGACATCACAGGCAAATTTAGACCGTATTCCAGGAACCATCGACGGTCCTCGCAACGAATATTAACGGACTCCAAACAATTTTACTGAAAGCGTATTCGGGTCAAAATGAAGCTTCACGTTTGTTCTGTTTCACAACATCGAATTCGAGGTGATGAGACTCGCCTTCTTAAGCTTTCCCGCGATTCTTTCGTTTCCGAATACCGCCGCTGAAAAGTCTCCTCTTAGATCACAGTTTAATTTCTCACAAGGAAAGACGTCTTTACTGACGCACCTTATCCAAAATGCGATCTTTGCCGAAGACCACGAAAGAGGTTCGCTACCGCATTCGAGGAAGAGGAGAAGAAGTCGACATGAAAAGCACTGGCAAGGCATTCAAGGTGGAGAGAGAGAGAGAGAGAGAGAGAGAGAGAGAGAGAGAGAGAGAGAGAGAGAGAGAGAGAGAGAGAGAGAGCTGTCAAGTAGAAAGATGGATCCACCACACTTCTGCTGTTGCTAATAAGAGGTAAAAGATAAAATGCCTAAAACGTGTTGGAAGCTGCCGTCAGTGCCTGTGTGTGTGGTGGGGGTTGTGGGGGTGGGGGGGTTTGGGGGGGGGCGGGATGGGGGTAGAAAAATACCTAAAAAGTGTAACAGACATGTATAAAATGATTTATGCCTCAAAGGGGAAGCTGACGTGCTGGCATATGCATAAATCGTTCTGTATGTATCTTGTTCTTAGGGTGTGTGGAGACGAAAGCTGCCTTTCGCGTTTCCAGCAAGTATCTATCTATTTATCAACCGCCGGCCCGTGGGTGAAAAACGGACTAATGTGTCCTTAATGTGCCTATAGCGTCCATCTTCGTTTGTGGTCATCCATTCAAGCACTGACCAGACCCAATGCTACCCAGCTTCAGGAAATTTGTGTTCATGTCCATCAAACGTAATCAAGTGGCCAGTTGCAAATTTGTCCACATGTGAAACCTATTCCGATGAACTGGATGCAAAGAATTCCGGTAAGGTCAAAGTTTATGGCAATGCCTTAACTAGAAGTTAAAAATCAAACGAGATTTTGACTTCGTTCACAACTTTGAACTACACAGGGCCTAGATATGGGTCACATGTGTGGGGCAAACAGGAGGAATTCAACCACCGATTAACTTGAGGACTCTACGAGAGAGAGACTTCGTATTTGATTCGCATAATCCACTAATTAAGCCGATGTGTAAGGTAAGGTCGAGGTCATTCTTTTCGGTCAAAAGTCTAATATGGATTTAACCTTGCTATGATATTTGAACTGTTATTTAAATGCGACGTCCACTAATGATAGGCTTAAACGAAGACGAACCATGTGAATGGATGAAATGTGCACAAGTAAAAGGAAATGAGGCATGAGAGCTGAAACTATTCATTTCTTGAATAACGTCAAATCCTGGACCACGTGATCATGCAAGAGAAATTGGACAAAGAACTAATGAACATGTAGCCACAAAATCATAAAAGGAAGATGGTTAAAAAAATGGCAGTATTGAAACGACAGTCACCAAAACTGATAGCAAAGGAAATGAATATTATCAGTAGAAGAAAAACTTATCAGTTCGAGTTCAATTCATGTCCTTCCTTGCCCTGAATAGACACATCCGGGAAGGTGAGGAATCCGTAGCATGGCGGTGAGTGAGAGGAGCCGAGTCACTCCATCGACATTCGGATGGCTAGGTCTCTGGACCCGGAGGTGGTGCCTTCATTGTTTACAGTAGAACTGGCTTTGGCGCTCTCTTGGACGCTAAGACTCCTCTGCAAGGCCCTCGCATGCAAGCAAGATTTCAGGGAACAGGTTGGGTTTATAATTAATGTAAAATATAAATATGTATATACACAGTATATATATATACATAAATATACATGTATATATATGTATATATATATATACATGCATATATATATATATATATATATATATATATATATATATATATATATATATATATATATATGTATGAACGAATAAAAAAAAAAAGAAATACGGTCATCGTATATCTTGCACGTCGGGTTGAGCTAGCAGCTACTACACATGGACGAATAAGGAAGGAGAATGACTTTAGGCAGAAGCTTTTTCTCTCTCTCTAATATCATTCCAAACCTCATTTAAACCGACTTTATAACGAAATACATCATCATGACATCACATGGCAATCGTTATAACAAATTCCAAAGGTAAAAACGAAGAAACGAATGAATTACCTTTGAATGAATAAAAAAGGGGAAATACTGTCACCGTACATCTTGCATGTCTGGCCGAGTCAGCAGCTACTTGAATGGCTTAATATGTGGATAAAAAGGGACATAGCCTGGATAAATGGCATGTTAATCATACGTCTGACAACGCCTGGTAGAAAACTTGGTGCAGTCAGTTAACAAATAACAATTAACCCATAAAGCACTTGATGAAAAACCCGATGGAACTACTAAAAATGAAAATTTCATTTGTGATGTCTGTGTTTCAATGTCTGTCATGGGGGTAGGGGTTTGATTTTGAGTTATAAGCTTCCTGGGGTCAAATAGGGGCTGCATGCCAAATTTTGTCCAAGTCTGCAAAGCAGTTCAGATTTCTATAGCATACCAACATACAAATATACATAAAAACATACAAACATTCACTCTTATATCTAGGAAGATATGCATATATATATACATACTGGGTAACAAGGGAAAGCACAGTGCATTTTCATGATTTATTGTTCCGACGTTTCACAGCACTTTTCGGTTGTATTTTCAAGGCAGAAAAAATGTGAACACCAAATTACTCGTAATAACTCTTACGATATTTTGACCAAAAAAGTAGATTTATTACATTAACATCTCTGGTAAAAGCAAAATATAAAAAAAAAATAGCGAAATTGCGAAACCCACAATAAAATACAGAGATATAAGAAAAAAACCTAAAAAAAATGTAAAAAAAGACTTAAAAAAGATGTAAAATAATCTTGACATTACTAGTTACATCAATATAATTTAAAGTAAGGTAAAATAAAAATAGTAAAACCAGTAACGTCGTTCTTTGTCTTCAGCCTTTACCTATCTCTATATGGGGTTGCTGTTCCGTGTAAGCCTTCTTGCGTATCCTGTTCTCTTAACCCTTTTTCCTGCATGTAATTTGCTACGTTATCTTTCCATCCGAATCTTGGCCTTCCCCTCCTCCCCCTCCCAACCACCTCCATGTCCATGACCCTTCTACACACGTGATCCTCCTCTCTCCGCATGACATGACCAAACCACTGCAATCTTCTTTGCTGAATCTTCTTTGACACTTTTACCACTTTGACTGTCCCTCTAATATAATCGTTTCTGATCTTACCTTGTCTCGTGACTCCACACATCCATCTCAACATCCTCATCTCTGCCACTTCCAACTTCCTTTCTTGAGCCTTCTTTATTGACCACGTCTCAGCCCCACACAGCATCGCTGGTCTAACTACACTTTTATAAAACCTTCCTTTTACTCTTGCACTAATCCTCTTGTCGCACAATATTCCCGATGATCTCCTCCAATTCATTCAAGCACACTGTATCCTGTGGTTTATTTCTGAGTCCATGCCACCATCATCCATCACACAGGACCCAAGGCACCTGAAAGTGGTAACCCTCTTGATGTCATCTAAACCAAATTTAACCACACCCTGTTTTCCTTCCCCTCCCATCCACAGATATTCTGTCTTAGCTCTGCTTATCCTTAAACCTCGATCTTCAAGTCCTTGTGACCACAACTCTAGTTTTATCTCCACCCCTTCTGTAGTCAGGTCCACCAAAACAACATCATCAGCAAACATCACACTCCACGGGACTTCTTCTCTGACATCTGATGTAATAACACCCATCACAAGGTCAACAAAGATGTAGGGACTGAGAGTTGAATCTTGATGTAAACCAACTCTTACGCTAAACTTTTCTGTTGTTCCCACAGTGCGCCTCTGCATACATATCCTGGACTACTTTAACATACTTTTCTGAAACACCCTTCTCTCTCACACATCTCCACACTTCCTGCCTAGGTACCCGATCATATGCTTTCTCCAGATCAATAAATTCTAGATGTAGCCCTCTCTGTCTTTCTGCATGTTTTCCCATTGCTTGCCTTAGTGCAAAAATTGCATCTACTGTACCTTTCCCGGCATAAACCTGAATTGTTCTTCACTTATTGTTGTTTCATTCCTTATTCTTTTCTCTATTAATCGTTCATTTATCTTCATAGTATGAGATATCAATTTTATCCCTCTGTAATTTGTGCAGTTTTGTATATCCCCTTTCCCTTATATATTGGGGCCATAATACTATTTCTCCAGCTGTCCAGCATTTTATCTTGGCAGTAGACCCTTTGAAAAGAGGTCCCAGAGTATATCAACCCCTTCTCCTCCCAAGCACTTCCACACCTCAGCTGGTATACCATCGGGTCCAACAGCCTTTCCATTTTTCATTTTGTCAGTGCTCTCTTCACTTCTTCTTTGGTGATATCTGGAACTGCTCTTCCTCGTGGGTTTCCCTCTTCTCTTATTCTTCTGGGGTTCTCTTCATTTAATAGCTTCTCAAAATGTTCCTTCCATCTTGCTCTTATACATTATTCCCCTGACAAAACTCTTCCATTTCGGTCCTTGATCTGCTTGACGTGTGTCAGATCTTTGGTTGCTCTCTCTCTTCTTTTTGCTACATTGTACATCATCATCTGACCCTCTGATGTTTCTACTTTCTCATACATCTCATTTATTCCTTCTGCCTTTGCCCTTGCTACAGCCCATTTTGCTTCTTTATTTGCGATTTTCCAAACTATTTCGTTTTCCACAGATTCATCCCTTTCATATATTATCCTTGATTCTCGTTTCCTTTTTATCTTATCTTGAGTATCTTGGTTCCACCACCAGCTCTCCTTATCATTAGGTGGTCCTCTATGTGATGTTATCCCTAATAGCTCCTCTGCTGTTCTCAGTATCATTGTGCTATTTTCTACCCACCAGATATTCACATCATCTGCTAATCTAATGTCGTGCAGGACCTTTTCTTTAAAACCCTGTCTCATCTCTTAGTCTTTTAGCCTCCACCACTTTATCTTGGGCTGCACCATAGTTTTCCCCTGTGCAATCCGCCGTATCAAAAAATCAGACACAACTAACCTATGTTGTGGGCTAACAGTTTCTCCCTTTATGATCTTACAGTTCTTTACTTCCACCAGATGGTTTCTTCTACACAACACAAAATCTATTTGCATTTGTCTCCCTTCACTACTGTATGTTGCGTAATTTTTGCTAGTAAAAAAGGTGTTGTTTATTGCAAAATCAAAAGATAATGCAAAATCTACTATAAGTTCTCCTTCTTCATTCATTTCTCCCATTCCATGTCGTCCATGGATACTACTGATATTTTCCCAACTGCGTCCAATGTGTCCATTCAGGTCACCTCCAATCACCAGTCTTTCTTCCATTTCTATTGATGTAATCATCTCATCCACCTCCCTCCAGAATCTATTTTTAACCTCCTCATCACAGCCCACTTGTGGTGCATAAGCACTGACTACATCTAGAATGTGTCCCCCACAGAACAGTTTCACTTTCATTATTCTACAGCTTTTCCTTTCAACCTCAACTACATTTTCCTTCATTTTCTTACTAAGAACAACCCCAACTCCACATCTTCCCCTTTCATCAGTTCCACTATACAGCATCTTAAATCCACTACCAATCTCTCTTGCCTTGTTTCCCTTCCACCTTGTCTCTTGCACACTCAAGATATCAATTTTCCTTCTCTCCATAACATCTGCCACCTCCCTACTTCGTCTGGTCATGGTGCCAACACTCAGAGTTCCAATTCTAAGCTCTTGGACTTTCTTCTTTAACCACTCCCGTCCTTCACGTGGTAGCTGTTGCCCATTTATCGGGTGGGTCTGGTGAAGCCCACCCACATTGCATGAGCGGGGTACGCCCTGGCCTTCTCTTGGCTGTTCCTGGCTACTATCCATGGTTTTGGCAGAGGTTTCACGGCCGGATGCCTTTCCTGCCACCAACCCTCACCATTTACCCGGGCTTGGGACCTACATAAAGTTGTGCTGGCTTGCACCCCCTATGGCTGGTTTAGTAAAACTAGCAACAATAAAAAAAAAGTAAATTAATAAAGCTAAAATAAGAAACCTAAAACATAAAAACATTACAGAGTAAAACACCCACCCAGCTGGCTGCTTCAAAGGGTAACTAAAAACAGAAGACCTTAAAGGCCATTTCACACAGGATGTGATGCTAAGCACGTCACGCTACGGTAGCCATGCTGCGGCACGTGGCTTTTAATTGCTGGCATTGTTTTAAGTGAGACCATTCACACAGGGTGTGAAGTTATGCTACCGATGTCTGCGACAGCTTTCATAGCTTTGAAGATTGCCGGGTGGCGATTTTTGTGGACGTAGCTTGCCTCACACATGCGCACTTGGGTCTCACAGCAGATGTTCCCGCCTCATGGCTTAAATCTAAATGTACTGTAAGTGTTGTATTAATGGGGAATATCAAGTACACCTCAGCAAATTTACTAGAAGTAAAATTTTATTTCCAGTAGTGCATGGTCAAGTTTTATTATTATTATTATTATTATTGGTCTATCACAGTCATCCTATCTGACTGGGTGGTTTTTATAGTGTGGGGTTCTGGGTTGCATTCTTCCTCCTTAGGAGTCCATCACTTTTCTCGCTATGTGAGCTGTTTCTAGTGGCACACTTTTCTGCATGAGTCCTGGAGCTACTTCAGCAGCTAGTTTTTCCAGATTCCTTCTCAGGGGTCTTGGGATCGTGCCTAGTGTTCCTATGATTATGGGTACAATTTCCACTAGCATATTCCATATCCTTCTTATTTCGATTTTCATGTCTTGATACTTACTAATTTTCTCTCTTTCTTTCTCATATACTCTGGTGTCCCATGGTATTGTGACATCAATGAGTGATACTTTCTTTTTGATTTTGTCAATCAATGTCACGTCAGGGCTATTGGTACGTATCACCCTACCTGTTCTGATACCACAGTCCCAGAGGATCTTTGCTTGATCATTTTCTATCACTCCCTCAGGTTGGAGTTCGTACCACTTATTACTGCAAACTAGATGGTGTTTCTTGCATAGGCTCCAGTGGAGGGCTTTTGCTACTGAATCATGCCTCTTTTTGTCCTGGTTCTGTGCAAGTGCCAGACATTCGCTTGCTATGTGGTTTATGGTCTCGTCTTTCACATTGCAATTCCTGCGTATGGGTGAGATGTTATTTCCATCTATTGTTCTTTGGACATAGCTGGTTCTTAGGGCCTGATCTTGTGCCACTGTTAGCATTCCTTCTGTTTCCTTCTTGAGTTCTCCTCTCTGTAGCCATTGCCATGTTTCATCGCTGGCCAGTTTTTTGTCTGTCTCATGTACTGTCTGTGCATTGGTTTGTTGTGCCATTCCTCTGTTCAGTTTTTCATTCTCCTGTCTGTTTATTTCTGGGTCTTCGTCTACTTTTATCAGTCGTTCTTCCCATGCACTCCTTAGCCACTCGTCTTCACTGGTTTTCAGATATTGACCCAGTGCTCTGCTCTCGATGTTGATGCAGTCCTCTATGCTCAGTAGCCCTCTCCCCCCTTCCATTTGTGTTATGTATAGTCTGTCTGTATTTGCTCTTGGGTGTAGTGCTTTGTGTATTTTCATGTGTTTTCTAGTTTTCTGGTCTATGCTGCGGAGTTCAGCCTTCGTCCACTCCACTACTCCTGCACTGTATCTGATTGCTGGTACTGCCCATGTGTTTACGGCTTTTGTCATGTTTCTGGCGTTGAGTTTTGACTTGAGTATCGCCTTAAGTCTCTGCATATATTCTTTCCTGATCGTGTCCTTTATCTCTTGGTGTTTTATATCCTCTCCTTCCATTATTCCCAGGTATTTGTATCCTGCCTCATCTATGTGTTTGATGTTTTTCCCGTCTGGTAGCTATATCCCTTCAGTCCTTGTTACTTTGCCTTTTTGTATGTATGTATGTATGTATGTATGTATGTATGTATGTATGTATGTATGTATGTATGTATTATTATTATTATTATTATTATTATTATTATTATTAAACAGAAGCACTTCCAAATGGGAGAAGCAAGTGTCCAAAGAAGATAAATGATTTCATACTTTAATACTGTATATAAATTAACTTTAAATATAGCAGTTAAGATGAACAGATTAACAATAGATACTTACATACTTACATGAATTGTTTGCAGACATTGATAGCTTTCGGTGTGAACACAGGCATAGCGAGTATAGCTAGTGTGGCTCTGTAGCTTAGGGTAGCGCGCTTAGCATCGTATCCAGTGTGAAACGGCCTTTAGAGACTGGGAAACGAAATACGAAGTGCAACGGGCCATTACGTAATGTGCAATTGGATGGAGGAATTCTGCGAGTTTAATGACGGAACTAGCTTTTTTATCATTTTGGACTCCAAGACGTGAAGTTCGTTTTCATTTTGTGCGTGTCCTATAATTTGGAAATCTTTGGCCTCTACATATCGTTTTACAGATCTTTGAATGATTCCGAATATTCGATTGTTCTGGATTGGACAGCCCACTCCCGAAACTTACTCCTCTATGAGAGTCCAAGTGCACTTTTAGTAAACTCTTTCTCAGGTACTTGAATAAAATACTCTACCGAAAAATGGTACCTCCTATCTCTATCAGCACTGTAACCAAATTGGAAATGTATGCGAGTTTTCCTTTTCTACATGCTGATAATTTCAGGAAAAAGCTAGTTGATCTAATACACAAGGAATTACCAGCCCTAAACCTGAAACTTATTCCTAAGAACCTGTCACCATTGGTTCTCTGTTCAGAGACAAGACAAGCCGAGTCTGTTGTTTACATCCAACGTTGTGTACAAAATATATTTGCCACAGATGTACTCGAGGGACCTATGTGGGATGTGCAAAAAGGCTACTAAAAGAGCGCTTGGACTCTCAAAGAGGAGTAATGTAACATTAAGAAAAAAATCCGTAATGCTCAAGAACTCTAAAATAATACAATATATAAGATAATCGAATTAGGCAAGTAAGAATAAATAAAAAAAAAAAGATTAAATGAACAAGCGAATAAATAGGAATGAATAAAATCCACTTTCAAAATAAAGTTAGACAGACTCCATCTCACAAGGCGATTCCATACGGCCTCTGGAAAGGAACCAATATTCGCGAATGCGCAAATGCTGGTCTATGTATTCAGAAAAATAGGGCGACTTTTATCCATAAATACACCTAGGGCAAATTCTTTACACCACCCCGGGGAGAATAATACCTAATGATTTCCGCTGGCTTCTTTTAAGAGCCAGAAGAGTTCAAAGATCTGAATCTGCATGGAGGAGAACAGTGAGACAGGCAGCTGGAATGAAGGTTTCCCGGAAATTCTCGGAAGCTCTTTGTTTCGCATGTTGTTGGATGTGACAGTGATGATAAAGATCAATACCAACAGCTAATGAGTGGAAGAGGAGCCGAATCTGACGCGTTCCTTCCAGGTCGATGTTCCTTAGCCCCTTCAGAGTTACAGGCGTTTTCCCTTAAGGGCAGAATTTCCTTGGAAGATCACTCGAAATCATCTTACTGTTAGAAGAAGAATTCGTTTCTCTATTATTAATATGTGGCTTCACACTAGAATCAACATTGCTTAGAAGGTTTCCATCACGATAGGTCCCTGAATAACTTGCAAGAAAAGACTGATTCATCATATATTATTTCATGATGCCACCCACAGAAGGAATCTCCTTCTCAAACATTAAAAGTGATTTGTTACTTAAGATAAAAAGGTGTCATGACGGAAGACTGACCACATACCAAAGATAGTTTTTCTTATTTTTCTTTTATTCTTCGCCTCTAGATTCTACTTTCAACAGTCGAATAACAACCAGGTATTAATTCAGTACTTTGGTCAACCGAGGTGCACTTTTTGTTTTAATTTTCAGGAAACGGTCTAAATCAATTGCGTCATAAGCCGGGAACGAACTCATAACGAGGTGATACTGGTGCACAAAAATCTCAGAGAGAGAGAGAGAGAGAGAGAGAGAGAGAGAGAGAGAGAGAGAGAGAGAGAGAGAGAGAGAGAGAGAGAGAATTCTTTAGGAAAGAAATAATAAATCCCCAAAAAGGTCAGCGTCTCGACATTTTGCTTCTGAGGAAAATATTCGCAATATTTAAACAGCGTCCTGTTACACTTCCTTCCTTTTCCTGCCAGTGAGCAAAGAGGACTTTTCGTCTCAGAAAAGGTGGAAGAAAGGATAAAGGAAAGAAACGACAAGAAAACAGAAAGCAACATGTCACTCAGATGTTATTAAAAAATCTGTAATTTTAGGAATTGTATTTAAATAAAGAATAATGAAAGTTTACATTATATTTTCAAAACAATTACAACACTAAACCTGGACCTTTCTGATGAACACACACTCACAAACACACACACACAACCACATATATATGTATATATATATATACTGTATATATATATATATATATATATATATATATATATATATATATATATATATATATATATGTATATATATATATATATATATATATATATATATATATATATATATATATATATATATATATGAATTTTTATCCCATTTCTGTGACATTTTATATACAAAAATTAAGTGCTGCTGAGGGAATATCACGGAAGGGAAATTGTAAGTGTTAAATGTTTTGGTACCTAAGAGGTCTTGAACGTCGACTGGAAGTCGTTTGGTCGGTACTGTCGGGTGTTCGAGTCACTTAGGTACCAAACCATTTATCACTTATGATTCCCCTTCGGTGATATTCCCGAAGTAGCGCGAAATGAATATTAAACGACATTTGTAGCTTAATGTTCGTATATGTATGCATATATATACACACATATATAATATATATATATATATATATATATATATATATATATATATATATATATATATATATATATATATATATATATATATTTATATATATACTGTATATATATACATATAACGTATATATATATATATATATATATATATATATATATATATATATATATATATATATATATATATATATATATATATATATATACATATATATATACACATATATATGATACTCAATACCGTCATGACATTCCTATTGGTTTAGATACAAGTAAAATTGCAGTCTGACTCAAGTTTATTAAGGTCACATTTGGTTAATATTCACAACTTGAACAGAGCGCAGCAGAAGGGTTGAGGAAGCATATTTACAGGGTTGCAGTTCCATAAAAATCAAATTCGGAAAGCAGAATCTTCCAGTGAAATTTCTCTCAATGAATGGAATTAAAACTTGCTTTTACTCTCAGAATGGTACTGCATTCTCTACACGCAAAGACTGGATTACGTGGTGCAGCCAACGACCCATGTTATAATATGGTTGTATCCAGTTCAGTGACAAAAATAATGCTTCTACAAAAAAACAAGAGAGATAGTATCTGTAGTAATCATACCTGCAGTGTATTATACTCTTAAAATTCTGATAGATGATATTTGAAATTCTTTTTAAAATTATACATGAAAAATTAAGTTTACAGTGCCAATTATTCATTTGTCTATAACCTAAAAAATTAATGGGATAAAAGAAATTGACGCCAACTTGCAATAGCAATATAACCTGATGGGAAGTTTTATAGTAAAACCCGGTAAGGACACCTCATGAATTCACCTGCACTCCAACGCATAAAAAAGTATGAACAATCTTTACGCACATACAGTTATAAAAAAGGAGTTTTTTCTTGCCAAACTAATTGCTGTAACTAACCAGAGTTTGGCTTATGACGGAAATCAAATGCTGTAAAAGAAAATATTCAAATTAAAAAAAGCCAGAACAGAGGAGCTTAACATACTCTGTTCCTAACAGTGACATTCTCACTTATCTCTATATCACCAACCCCTCTGCAATTAATACCTTATATGCTATACTGTACTTGCAGTAGAATATAGATGGGGTTCCCTCTATACAAAAACAACTGTCTGCCATTTTACCTGTTTCCACTAAGCACCTCTGAGAGCAATACTATCATTTCATTTCATTCTTGCATAAGAAGTAGAAAACTTAATGCTTTCATATCATCTCCAAATAGCAAGCTATGTCAGAGGAATTCACTTGCATCTTAAGTCAATGTGCTGTTTGCTTGCACCTTAAAATTTTTTGCTATTCACACCACATAACCAGAGAAAGGGTCACTATTTTGAGGCATATTTGTGCCCAAATGTTACCAGATCATTGAGATTGGTACTTTACTGACATTCTATAGCACTGGTTAAATTACAGTATTTTTATACAAGAAAAAAGCCCAAAACACATTTAAAGAAATGAATTATACGCAGAACTTTCTCACCAAAGGTAAGAGACCTATAGCCAAGAGTTTTATTCATTTCTGGATGGGCGTTTGTTTAGTTAAATAGAGAAAAAATTCTCAGTGCAATTTGGTAAAGTTGAACGCTCAACTGTTTAATTTCACTGATGTTTACTATAATTTCTTTATACAGTACAACTATAAACCAAGAAATGTTGACATTTGCCAAAGCTTAAGGTTAAAAAGAAATTGCTAGGAGGAACGTGGTTAGACATGAACTATCACACTGCTTTCTTTTGCATTAAAGAATTGGACTAGGATGAATGTAAACTTGGTCTGGAACAATATTCTATTTTCTGAGCATATTTTAAAAAGTGACCACTCCTTGCATAAAAGCAGTAACTCAACTTTTCGAAGACCAGATTTAAAGTAGTTGGAGATAAAATGTCAGCAGCAACACGGTAAAGGCTGCGGGTGTCTCTTGTGTACAAGTAATATACTTTCTTTGAAGCATTCCTGAATTTTTTCTCCTGGGCAATGAATATATTAATATAAAAGTGGCTTTTTCCAGATTATGGTTTCGTAATTCATTGTTTCGAAAATATTCTATATTCTATAAATAATAAATGAGGATGGGCGGGGGGGGGAGGGATGGTTGTAATTCTGACAGCGTGCAGACCTAAAGGTTCCTTAAAGCAACTTCTTGGATCCCTAGCTGCAATTTTTTTTTTTTTTTTGCTTTTATAGTGTTAATCCTTCTGTTCTGTATCTCTCTACATATCCAACTTCTTCAGCTATAAGTTGCTCCAATTTTCACCTTACTCTCGTGAACAAATCCTTCAATGAACCCTTTGAGTCCAAATTACGTGATACAGTGGATTTGTTAAACTTGACATATATATATATATATATATATATATATATATATATATATATATATATATATATATATATATGTGTGTGTGTGTGTGTAAATATGTGTGTATATATATATATATATATATATATATATATATATATATATATATATATATATATATATTAAAATATTGAGGAAGGTAGTAAATATGCATGGAAAAAAGGAATATAATTTTTTTAAGCATAGTAGCGGGCCATAGCACTAGTGAGTTTTGTAGCCCCTCCACCCCTACTTTTATCAGGCGTGGAGATTTAGTTTCCAGCGTTTTGCACATTTTTTCGCATTGTCCCCCTTGCGTATATACTGAATTCTATTCCTATGTACTATTTCTCCTTTATTGGCTTAGAAGTAAAGCTGAAAGTGGTCAGGACCTACACCTAATTCCTTACTTTTTCGCCTGTGGTAAAGTTTAATATATATATATATATATATATATATATATATATATATATATATATATATATATATATATATATATATATGTATATATATATATATATATATATATATATATATATATATATATATATATATATATATATATATATATATATATATATATATAAATTCTTTTACTGTAATACCACAGTGTAATATGAAGATAAAAAGGCCCATAAAAACACTATTTGCACATTGCAACCATATATTTCGAGCACTTCCTTCTGTGCCCCTGTTCACTGGTAAAATATGGACCAATGAAATGTTACAAGGTTATATATATAAGGCATATTTAGGTGGGGGCATTAAGTCTCCGATGATATGCAGGTGACCGTTTCCCAAGAAGGAGGGAAAATAAACAATTCCCTTGTGGTTTTTGGCCTCATTAACTCCCGTTTGGCGACGCGTCTGGTGGTCGTGTTTCCTGGAACACCTTCTTCAGAAGAGGTCTGAGGATTAACCCGTCGATGTCGTCCGATTTCCAACGTCCTCCTGACAAGTTCATATTGTTGGTTTGATTGATGATAGCAGGTTCCAACATCTTTCTTTTGTACGGACAGCTACTTTTCAAAACCAGCTCCGCCCCGATCCAATTTATGGAATGGCCTGTATCTCTGATGTGTAGGAAAATCCCGCGAACTCTCCGAAGCATACTGTACTGATCTTTTGTGCTCTGTTAATCTTTGCGAGAGGGATCTACCTGTCTCCCCCACGTAACCCTCATTACAATTGCTGAACGGAAACTTGTAAACTCCATCTTCTCCCCCTTTTTTATTTAAGTATACGTTTAATGAGCGAGCTCCCTATGGATTTGGGATAATGAAAAATAAAAGGATTGTTAGACCTGAGTTGTTCGGTGGCTTTTTGGATGTTTGCGTTGTACGGAAGCTTTATTTTGTTGTTAAAATCTATTTGTCTGTTGTGAGTGGGACTCTGTAGTATATTTTATTCACTTTGTTAAAAGCCCTCTCGATAATGTGTGGTGGACAGAGCAGTTGCGTTAGGTGTTGGCGGATTGTGCTGAATTCTTTATCTAGGTACCCATTTGAACATATTCTAAGCCACCTGAGGAATAAGTTGCACCCTACCATGATCTTTACGGAGACATCGTGGTAGCTTAAGAAATGAATGTAGGAAACAGCGAAAGTGGGTTTTCCTATATACTGTGAAGGCATATCTGTTCTGGTCTCTTATGATCAGTACATCTAGGAATGGCAATTTTCCGTCCTTTTCCCATCCTGTTTTGAATTTTATGGGTGGAACTAGCGAATTTAGTCTATTAAAAATTCATTAAAGTCTCCCCAGCTATTGTCCCAGAAAGTAAAAATATCATCTACGTATCTAAGCCAGATCATATTACGGGGTTTGATAGACAACAAAATTTCTGTTTCGAAATATTCCATGTACAAGTTTGCTAGAAAGGGTGATAATTTACACATGAAAGAGCCCTGTATTTGTCAGATTTTCATGTGTAAATTATCAAAATGGCTTGCAGACCTATTATCACCCCTAGGAACCTTCTCACCTTCCTACGTCAAGGATGCAGAGGATTTTATACAAAAATTTAATAGTCTAAAACATCCCCTCAAATAACATCAAATTGCTCAGCCTAGACGTCGAGTCATTATTTACTAAAGTTCCGATCGCCGACGTGTTGTCTTTTTTCAAGAGGAAGTTACAACCATACGAAGACCATTTTCCTCTTGGCATAGATAAAATTCTAAAACTTATCAATCTCTGTATAACTAACAACGTATTTTCTTTTAATGGTAATGTTTACAAAAAAAATTTGGCTGTAGCATGGGAAGTCCCCTATCACCCCTTCTAGCAAACTTGTACATGAAATATTTCGAAACAAATTTTGTTGTCTATCAAACCCCGTAATATGATCTGGCTTAGATACGTAGATGATATTTTTACTTTCTGGGACAATAGCTGGGGAGACTTTAATGAATTTTTAATAAACTAAATTCGCTAGTTCCGCCCATAAAATTCAAAACAGAATGGGAAAAGGACGGAAAATTGCCATTCCTAGATGTACTGATCATAAGAGACCAGAACAGATATGCTTTCACAGTTTATAGGAAACCACTTCCGCTGTTTCCTACGTTCATTTCTTACGCTACCACGATGTCTCCGTAAAGATCATGGTAAGGTGCAACTTATTCCTCAGGGGGCTTAGAATATGTTCAAATGGGTACCTAGATAAAGAATTCAACACGATCCGCCAACACCTAACGCAACTGCACTATCCACCACATATTTCGAGAGGGCTATTAACAAAGTGAATAAAATATACTACAGAGTCCCACTCACAACAGACTAATAGATTTTAACAACAAAATAAAGCTTCTGTACGACGAAAACATCCAAAAAAGCCACTGAACAACTCAGGTCTAACAATCCTTTTATTTTTCATTATCCCAAATCCATAGGGAGCTCGCTCATTAACGTATACTTAAATAAAAAAGGGGGAGAAGATGGAGTTTACAAGTTTCCGTTTCAGCAATTGTAATGAGAGTTACGTGGGGGAGACGGCTAGATCCCCCTCGCAAAGATTAATGGAGCACAAAAGGTCAGTACGTATGCTTCGGAGAGTTTGGGGATTTTCCTACACATCAGAGATACAGGCCATTCCAAAAATTGGATCGGGGTGGAGCTAGTTTTCAAAAGTAGCTGTCCGTACAAAGAAAGATGCTGGAATCTGCTATCATCAATCAAACCAACAATATGAACTTGTCAGGAGGACATTGGAAATCGGATGACATCGACGCTTTAATCCTCAGGCCTCTTCTGAAGGTGTTCCAGGAAACACGACCACCAGACGCGTCGCCAAACGGGAGTTAATGAGGCCAAAAACCACAAGGGAATTGTTTATTTTCCCTCCTTGGGAAACGGTCACCTGCATATCATCGGAGACTTAATGCCACACCTACATGTGCTTTGTATTTATACCCTTGTAACCTTTCATCTGTCCATATTTTACCAGTGAACAGGGGCTGGCACAGAAGGAAGCGCTCGAAATATACGGTTGCAACGTTCAAATAATGCTTTATGGGCCTTTTTATCTTCATGTATATATATATATATATGTATATGTATATATATATATATATATATATATATATATATATATATATATATATATATATATATATATATATATATATATGTGTGTGTGTATACATGGAATGAGAAAGCTACACTATAGAACTTAGGTAACTCAGTCATACAGTGCATGAATCAACTGCAGTTTCCTATAACAGACTGCTTTTTTATTCTCAAGAAACTTGTTTGATTGCAGGAGTATCGTGAAATAATAAACCGAATATTCGATACCCTCTTTTCGAAAGGCTCATTTTTCCTTAGTTATTATATTTTTTTGTCACTTTCACAAGTTTCGAACTCTTTGTTCAAAAATTAGTATTCGTAAGTTTTTGCACTTATGCTGTAAAATGCATTTATGATTTTTCCCTCATCTAAGTCACGTGACAAAGCAAATATGAGAAACAAATATTACCAAAAATGAACCTTTCTACTATGAAGGCGGCGCCTGACAAACAAATATACAACGCAGTATAGACACAAGGGGTAGGGAGTTCCCACTAAAGCACATGGAGTGGGCAATCCTGCTCTCTTTCTGGTTCCGACATAAAACTGAAAACTCCCCTGAGCATTCTGAGCAGACATAACACTGCAAATTCTAGTTTGAGAGTAGATTCTGTCACACAGAAGATTTACGGGCAAACAGTAAAATACGTGACTATAGTCGAATAACAAACCTGGCTTTTCATTTATAGTAGGGAGAGAGAGAGAGAGAGAGAGAGAGAGAGAGAGAGAGAGAGAGAGAGAGAGAGAGAGAGAGAGAGAGAGAGAAGTAAAATGCTTTCCGAATGGTCCTAAAC
>JANJGK010000820.1:245000-270000 GCA_039081455.1 Macrobrachium rosenbergii | reverse complement strand
TCTCTCTCTCTCTCTCTCTCTCTCTCTCTCTCCTTCATAGTGATGAATCATGTATATATATATATATATATATATATATATATATATATAATCAGAAAGCTACAAACGTCCTTTAATATCCAATTCACTCTACCTCGGAAATAATATATTTTCATATATGTTACCGAAGGGGAATTTTTTAAGTTGATAATAAGTCCACCGTCCCGTCTCTTGTGGCCGATTTCGTTAGTGCGTCACTGTAGTCCTGATTCCTCGTCCGTCGCTGGTTCGATCCCACGGGACGGTGGACTTATTATCAACTTAAAAAATTCCCCTTCGGTAACATATATGAAAATATATTATTTCCGAGGTAGAGTGAATTGGATATTAAAGGACGTTTGTAGCTTTCTGATTGTATATGAATCACGGTGATGTGATAAATAGTCATATATATATATATATATATATATATATATATATATATATATATATATATATATATATATATATATATATATATATATATTGTCACAACAATGTACTGATGATACGGTCACCAGTCAAACATGGAGTAAGGATTTTACCAAAGCAATTAATTTGTAAAGTAAAGGAACACTGAAGAACTTCACCTTCAGACGGGATTAGAAAGCTACAGCTTCAGTGTCATCCCAGTCTGTGCCACCTGTTTGATCTCATAAAAGTTTATGATCACCAGCAACTTATGGAATCACTTTCAGGCAGAAAAACAGACGTCTTTCATAGCCTGGCTAAACGACAGCAATTCAGAGAATTTTTATAGACCCTACCGAGCTGAATAAAGTTTTCAAGAGCCACATTATCTGCTCCACTTACTGACCACTTTTACCCCGTCTCGGTTAATCAAGGATATTCCCTGTTCTGGATGCTAAGAATGGGTTTTGGCAAGAATCTAGCTACTTGGCTAATTTTAATACCCCATTTGGCTGATACCGATGTAAAGGCATGTTGTTTGTCATTTCTTCCGCCCCAGATGAATATAAGAGAAGGAAGCTCAAAACTTTACAGAACCTCAGTTGATATCTTGGTGTATGGAGAAGGCTTAACAGATGATAAGCGCTGTTGGACCATGACAGAAACTTGGAAGCATTACAGAGAAGTCGAAAGCCAGGCGTCAAGCTGAACCCAGGCAAAATGAAGCTACGTCTGCCAGAAGTCACTTACATCGGACACTTGCTACTGATAGAGATGTATGCACAGATCCAAGAAAAGGGGAAGCAATAAGCAGTTTAAGACTACCCGTGGAAATGAAAACTCTCAAGAGAATTTTGGGAATTGTCAATTATCTTTCCAAATTTCTCCCAAGGTCATCAAATTTAGCCCAGCCCTTAAATCTAGAAAATGAAAATGTGATGTGGCAGTGGAATTCATGCCATGACGAAGCATTTAATAAGATAAAGAAATTGATCTTAGCAGCACCAGTTCTGAAGTTTTTTGATAGAAGTGCTGATGCTTCAATGTCAGGGTTAGGTGCAGAGCCCATTTAGATAGTACTAAAAATCGTATTTACAAAATTCAATAGGAGGGAGCTGTAACAATGCAGAATGTTTAAGATTTGATTCCGAGTCAGATATCTAAGGCCCTACATCTAATGATTTATTGTTTGATGAAACCCACTTTTCCTGTCATCTTGCCAAGGTGGGAGGTTTTGCTGTTTGCCAACAGACACGCATCATGCCACCTGTGGCTTAGGTTATTAATGCTGGCTCAAATATCCCGGTCATACTAATTGGTCAGTGCACGAATAAAGCTGCAGATATGAAAGACCTCTGGTTTGATATAGAACCCTATCACTAATAAAAGGGAAAAGTTTTCTTTTTTCGTTTGATAAGTTGGTGAGTTTTATATTTGATGAAAATGGTGGGTTTGTAGACTGGGAGTTAGTTACTCTTTCCCAAAAATGCCTACAATAATCTTTTTACTGTGGCTCCAGTTTGACTTATAATTTGTCCTTCTCTTCCTATCCGATTTTACTGAAACTTGGTAGAAAGGCAATCTCGATGATGGTGATTACGTTCCTGCAATTATTTCTTAGGATACATTTTCAAGGTTACAGGTGTTTTGAGATTTTTTTTTAAAATCAAATTTGGCAGGTAGGTACCATGGGGGACGGTGATTACTTCTCCAAATATCTAAAGGCCAGATTTTTGCCATTTTTTTCTCTACGCCTCAGACACTTTGATATAGGATTCTGATCTTCAGATTCTGGTCATGGGTCATGCATATGATAATATGTCCTAATGAGAATGCTTTTAGAGGGTGGTGTATTTCAGCCCTCTAGTTTGCTAAAACCCTTTGGCTAATTTTGTTTTCCGAAACCTTATTCGTCTTCCAGTAACTTCTCCAATATTTAGGTTTTTAAGTTAAATTTCCTTATGTGTGTGTGTGTGTGTGTGTGTGAGAGAGAGAGAGAGAGAGAGAGAGAGAGAGAGAGAGAGAGAGAGAGAGAGAGAGAGAGAGAGAGAGAGAGAGAGAGAGAGAGAGAGAGAGAGAAGGAAAAATTTTTATGCCATACATTTTCTTGAGAACTCAGAGGAGAGAGACACTTATAAAAGACACTGAAAGTATCAGTTTTACAATCAGTGCAGTGTAATCAAGTTACAATCTATATTATAATCCAGGGACGATAAGAACTTTTATCGAATGCCATCAGAGAACACCTACAGGCTTCCGGCTGAAATAAGGAACGTGCTTCTGCTCGTTTCATGTTCAAATTGACAAGCAAGGAAAATAATTACAATTTTTCATGGAAGCAAGCAATCATCACACATCTAAGCCATTGCGAAAATCGACCACACTTTTCTATCCTGTGCTTTATCTCCCACAGAGCTCCATTCATCTCTGCCTCCCTTCTCATCCTTCTTACCAACGCAACGTAGGTCTGGATCTTCCAACCCTTCTGGTGCCTGCAGGAACCCATATGACACTATGGCCCCTGGGGTTGGTGCAAAGCAAATGTTGCAATATATACTCTTTTCCCTATAAGACTGGAGAGTGAAGGTCTCATGAAATCTAAAGAGTGTAATGGGAGGAATGTATTCAAAGGTCTGTGTAGTTCGCACTCACGTTTTTCTGATATACTTTGCCTTACCCGTGGCCTATTGTCCAAAGTTAATTACCTATGTTGCTGCAATTTCATGATAATAAATTAATCTAGCAAACAATTAGTCACTTACTCAATTAAAAACTCATTTTTCATTCTCTGTCTAGCTCTTCAAAATTTTATACATAGAAATACCTAAATCGAAATTAACTGAAATGGGGAAATCATGGGGAGAGATATTTTTTACAATCTTTTAAAGGCCATGTTTCCTTTTATCCCTGGATCTTCCGGTAATAATTCATAATGGACATTTCATCTTAGTAATGCCTTCCAGTTTTCCTTTTTAAAAGACCATAACAGTGATTCTTTATAATTCCTGGTATATCCGTGAACCTAGTTCAACAAAACTGTTCATGAAGTGATCTAATTAAGAAAACATGCCCCTAAAGTATCTCCATTTCCTTGATACTTGGGCAGTAACTCTTTACAGTGTAGTGAGAAGAAAGATTATTGTTACACCTACCTATCAGGAGAGAAATGATAACTGTTATGCACAACGTGGTTTACACGTAAGTTCAAATGGAATGTGAAAGACAAAATTAATAAAAACCCGTTGAAATCATGCATAGTGCCTTGTAAGTCACATGGCTAAAATGATTAGTAAAATATCAAATTACATACAAGAATAAAAAAAAACTTATCGAACTACGATTCCTGCCATAGCAGTTAGCAGCAGGCATTTTTAATGGTTCATGAGGACAGAAAAATTTCTTGAACCTAAAACCAGGCTACAGACACAGTGAAGAGTGATGGAGTCGGCTAACTCAGGCCTCCTTTTACCTGACCAAAAATATGTTGAACAAATGAATTATCTGAGTGAAAGGGAGCGAGAGATATCTTATATATGAATAAAATATTCTACAAAAATAACATTTATTATGTTCTTTTCAGCAGAGAAAACCTATATTATTTGAAGCTGTGAATCAACAGCAAACAACAAAACGCTTTCGAGTCCCCTCACTTCAAACTCATCTAACGCGCACAAAAGAGTTTTTTTTTTTTAAATACTGAACAGACTTGAAACCTGAGTGCTTTGTAGAATATAAATAATTCCAGTTATAATGATGCTGTTGATGTTTTGTAGCCAATTTTGAATTTGTTTGATATGAAAATCTAATGAAGTGAGGTGGAATTTTGATGCTTCCTCTCAGAGAGGGAATCAGTAAATAAAAGACAAAGTTGTTTTGAATATTTCATCTGGATTGAATTATATACAACTTGTTTGCCTATCGAAAATTTATGCGTCATAAACGTGCAAAGCTTCGCTCTCTCCAGCTTCTGGGTCTGACTGTTAGGTTTTGAGTTGAACTAAAACGAAGACTATTACATATATATATATATATATATATATATATATATATATATATATATATATATATATATATATATATATATATATATATATATATATATAGTCACGATGTGTACCAGGTACCTCACTTCAACCAGATCCCTAAACTCTCATAGCTATAAAAATTACAACTGAGTACTCTAAAGGTAACAGTGATCCCTTAACAAACTTACTAATCGTGTGAGAAATCAGACTAAGTTTATCAAAACGTGTGAGGTATCAACAATTAAACAAGAAATATGCTAGAGTAAAAGGGCATCACTCCATCAAACAACTGTAACTGTTTCCCTGGTCTTAATTCACTTCAGCAAAACTAAAGGATTCACTTCAGCAAAACTAAAGGATTCACTTCAGCAAAACTAAAGGAACAAAACATGTTTATCCCTTTGCCTTATGCACACAATTAATCCTAATCACTAGTGGTCAACACTGTTTTTAAAATCATTAAATACAAAAAATTTATTTTCAAATTAAAAATTTATGACTAGATTTAACAATCTGAAAAAATTTACTATTACTTGAAAACACCACAAAATTTAATTAATTCTTGAGTTAAATTACAAAGGTTAATTTATCAAGAAATTAAACCAATCAAACAATATTTAAACTATTAAGAACTATACAAGATTTGAAAATGAAAATCTTAGTAAATGAAAATTAAACCAAGTATGCAATGTTAAATTATAAAAAAATATCTAAAATGCTAAGTAAATAAATGTTAAATCACCAATATATAAAATGCGAAAAATCAAGAGATTGCAAACACAATAACACACAAAAATCCACAAAAGATTTACCAATAATAATGTCACTAAGACAAAAATTCTTTCAATATACCTTATTATACCAAGGTAATAATAAGTAAAATTCACTTTACCTTACACAAGCTTGTGAAATCTTTTGCAAAATCACCTGAAATGCATCTGCTTGAGATTCACAAAACACACTTTTTTGTTAGCTGCCGTTACACACTTTTCCTACATTCAGATCTCAAAAGCTAAGATTAATACCACTGACCACACAAATATTTTACATTAATAATTTCTCTCTTTTGAAGGAAGATGGTCTCTAAAATCAGAATGAACAAATTTTTGGATTCCAGTTAGAAATGAAACAATCAGACAACGTCAGAACAATATGTGATCAAAGCAATGTACTCTTACAAAACATGATGTAATCGACCAAGACATGTGCATTTACTCTCAAAAAGGTATACGAGACTCAAGCAGAAAATTGTATGGGACGAAGCTCTTAATGAAATCTCAACACGACCAAAACAGATGGCAGCTGGCCAGCCACAAATGGCACGCTTTCAAAACAAGATGAAGAACCAAATTTGGTTTTCACAACAGTACATGAAACACTGCATATGAGACAAAACCTTACATGACTCGATTGCCATTCCCTCTCTTGATAACGCATTATCTTTCACGATGGCAACTGAACCAAAACATGACATTCGAAATCACGAGTACAGAACACTTGTTGCTTGGGGACAAAATGCGCTATCACATACTATGTAATTACTAAAACATATTATTAATTCTAAATTACGCTGTTAAGTTACCCAAATCACCAACTCTATTGAGATCTGACATTACACTGCATACGATATTTCAACAGTTATTATCATTACACATAATACATTACAACTAGAATAGTAAACATATCAAAATCATGGAAAGACATACATATTAAAAGGCAACATCATGAAATTCCTATCCACAAAGATTAGTTATCTCGGGTTTGAATCCAACGATTCACAATGGGATAAATAATCTGCAATTGCATTGTTCTTTCCAAAAATGTTTTCTATCGTTACACAATAGGGTTACAACATCAGTCAGGGGAGCTACTATGGCTGAAAAATTCGGACAGAATCGGCGATAAAATCCAGCCATGACCAAAAATCCTTGTAGTTGTTCCCGTGTAGTAGTGGGGTAGCCTTACATATACCTTCTACATTAGTTTCAACAGGGGCGAGAAGGCCTTTTCCAACTTCAAATCCCCGATACTGAACAGTTCCCTTTCCAAACTCACTTTTTTGTAAGCTGATTATTAGTCCTTCTTCCCATAGTTTTTTGAACACTTTCCTTAAAATCTTCAGATGTTCTTCCCATGTATTAGAATAAATCACAATGTCATCAAGGTATACACAAACCCCTTATATGGATCCTAGCAGTTGATCCATAGTTGGAATGTTGCAGGTACATTCATCAGAACAAATGGCAAAACAGTGTATTGATACAGTCCAAAAGGAGTAATGAAAGCTGACAGCAGCTTAACATCCTCATCTAAGGGAATTTGATAATATCCTTTCAACAAATCTATCTTGGAAACAAACTTGGCTTGCTCAATATTATCAAGTAATTGATCTATAAGAGGCAAGGGATAATTGTCAGCCACACTGGTAGAATTCAGTTTCCTATAACCAGTACACATCCTAAATGAGCCATCTGGTTTCTTCACTATCACCCAAGGAGAACTATAATGACTTGAACTGGGTTCTGCTAATCCATGCTGCAACAAATACTCACTTCTTTCTTCAAAACACCTCGATGAAAAGGTGATAAGCGAAAAACTCTCTGTATAAAAGGTTTTCCATCTTCTCTGATCTTTATCTCATGTTTTGTTAGATTGGTATGCCTAGGAACATCTGCAAAAATTTCAGGGAACTTCGAATCACTTCATTTAAATCACCACTTTACATCAACACTCAGATGTTTTAGTTTATCCTCCAAATTGTCCAATATGGAAGAATTGTTCATCTTGCTTTCAGCTCCCAATTCGTAGCTATCATCGTCCTCTGTAGATGAAGTTGTCTGTGTTATTGACACTGTCTCAGTTTTAGTCTCTGAGAAGTAAGGTTTCAAAAGGTTCACATGTATCGTCCTCTGTCGTTTCCTTCTTCCTGGTGTTTCAATCACATAAGTTCGATCAATTAACTTCTCTATTCTTTTATAAGGTCCTTGAAACTTAGTGGCAAGGGGAACTCTTTTCACTGGTAAGAACACTAGAACTTGCTTTCCTACACTAAAACTTCTTAGCTTAGTCTTAGCATCATATCTCCTTTTCATTTTTCTTGGCTTATTTTCAGATTTTCTAAAGAGACATTTCTAATTTCTCTTAACCTTTTCCTCAAATTCTTCACATATTCTCCTTGGATTTCCTCTTGATTTTCTTCCCAATTCTCAGCAAGAATCTTCAATAGACCTCTCACGTCTCGACTAAAAATCATCCGATTAGGTGAACATCCCATACTTTCTTGATAAGCATTCCTAACTTCAAACAACATCAGGGGTAAACCAGCATCCCATTCTTTTCCTGATTCATAACAATTCTTAGTTAACATACTTTTTAATGTCTGGTGAAACGTTTCCAAGGCTCCTTGAGTCTCTGGATGATAAGCAGCTGATAACTGTTGTTTCACTCCTAACAATTTCATCACATCCTGGAACAATTTTGAAGTAAAGTTCGTTCCTCTATCACTTTGCACAATTTCTGGTATTCCAAACTTGGAGAAAAACTCTGCCAACTTCTCAGCAATTCCCTTTGTACTTATACTTCTTACAGGAATCGCCTCAGGATACCTTGTCACTACACATATTAATGTTAACAGATGTTCATTTCCTTTCTTTGTTTTCAGAAGCAGCCCAACCACGTCTATAATCACCTTGTTAAAGGGTTCTCCTCTAACTTCTGTGGGTTGTAGGGGGCTTTCTGAATGGTTTCGGTTTTCCAGCTGTCCAGCATGTGTGACACGCTCTGCAAAGCCTGCTAACATCCTTGTGAAGTCCAGGCCAGAAAAAATACTTCATGAAAGGTGATTCATTTGGTTTAGAGGAGCGAAACCAATAAGACCTGCTGGAACACTCTGGGATCGGGATTCCAATTTTACTGAAAGGGTAAGTGTTTAATTTAGAAAATGACTAACTTTCTAGCGTTTAACTCCCAGTGATTATTTGTTTCCTTTCAATATGTGTTTCTGTGTGATATGAACTGAATGAGTTCTGATTTTTAATGGGAGATGGTTCTCTTCCTTACAGATGTTTTGGATGGGCACCACAATCAGTCGTGGCATAATAGCCACCTAAAATGAACTGGTGATGAAATAGACTTGAAAAGTTATTTGGGGAGAGACATGGAAATGATGAGGAACTGCAAGGTGACTATTTGGAGATGGTAATTAATCCCCACAGATTGTGTTTTCTTGCAACTATTTAATCTTTGCTTTTTGGGGTGTGTGGTTTAATGGGTTTTACTATATATCGTACATATTTTTCATTTTACATGACATGTTAATCTCACAGAATAAATTATTTTTGTATACCCAGTTTTACTTCCAAACATTAGGTTAGAATATTTCAGTAAATTGGAAGAAAGATAAAGAGAGAGAGAGAGAGAGAGAGAGAGAGAGAGAGAGAGAGAGAGAGAGAGAGAGAGAGAGAGAGAGAGAGAGAGAGAGAGAGATATGTGTCTCCCGTCCATGTTGGGGCGGGGATAACACTCACACACTCACACACACATATATATATACACACTACATCCCTTAAAATGTAAACCTAGAACAAGTTTCTCACGCAAGCCCATACAACCCAAGAACTGCAGATTCTACGTGAACGTCGGAATGAACAAGTGATTCCAAGATCAACGATAACTAAATTCCTGAACAAGTGATTCTAAGATCAACGATAACTAAATTCCTGTTTGGCTAAATCCAGCGATGTACATAATAAAAAAACATCAGCACGAGGATAATGAAACATGAAAAGTTATTTGAAGAGCTCTCGAGGAAAAGAAGACATTCCGAAGCCTCACTGCCACCAGAGCGGAGAGGTCCTTCACTTGAATTCTGCCATGTGAAAAGAGGAGAAAAGTTTATCGTTGTCTTAAACGGAAACATGAGAATGAAAGAGAATAAAAAGTCTACCAAAGAAGTCCGTGGAGACCACCGACGCCAGACTCGAATGGGTCAGCAACCTATGAACAAACACCTAGACAGAACGTACGCGGGAAATATATTCTTAGTTGGAGTATTTCCAAAATTTTTGCTGCCGACTTTTTCGTACTTCAGTCTTACAAGCAACGAAAATTTGAGTAAATTAAAAGGTACATTGAACCTTCTTTGTATTCTTGACTTTGTTTGTCTTTTTCTTCTTATTCCTTTCCTTCTTTCTGTTAGTTTTCCTCTTCTTACTGTTATTGATACTTTTGTCACTGGTCAAGGGTGGTATTATATATATATATATATATATATATATATATATATATATATATATATATATATATATATATATATATATATATATATATATATACATACATACACACACACACATATATATATATACACGCACATATATATGTATGTATGTATGTACACGTATGCTCACTACTGCATTTCATTCCTTTACCACAAACGACTTATGTCAACATATGTCCATTTGCTCCTGTTGCAGCAAATGAGAGTTTTGAGTTTTTCCTCTTTTTTTTTAGAAGTGAGAAGTCGGAGGGGGAAGGAGGGAAGTGGAGGAGGGGGAAATGTTGAAAGGTTGGTGGGGGGGAGGGGGTTGCTGGGAGTGGAGTTAATCCTTGCCTGACGAAAGATCTATCTCATAAGCTTCTCAACAGACTGTCGGAAGTGAAGTTTAGATGAAAAACAAGAATGAAATAAAAAACTGAAGCTGCCGATACGAATGACCCGATTATTGTGTGAGGTGTGAGGAGAATTGCAAAGGAAAGAATTCTCGAATTGGGCAAGAAAAGTGCTGAGAGGTTATCGTGACTGGCCAACTGATTATTCGAATCTGTGCGAGTCCTCCACGTGCCAAAAATCGATGACAGTCAGGGAGATGAGTCCCGTTACATAATCCTCACTTTTTCGGATATATTGCTGTGATGTGAGACCCTTGCTCTTTTGTGAAGTTGGTATCAATCTTTTCAAAAGTGCATATCTTTTTCTATTGTTGCTCTGTGTAAATTACATCTGTGGTAAATAAGCCGTAGTGCTACACAAGAGGCCAGTCCTCAGCGAAATCAGTAAATAAATAAAAATAAATAAATAAATAAATGAATGTCATGGATAATATACCTCTTCACCAAAGGTATACTGTACACCCCTTCGACATTTCTATTTCTGTTCCTATACTGGACGTGTTTATGTGAGTATAATAACAGTAATTAGAAAAAATTATGACTAAATCAGTTGGTATTAAACATATAAAGATTAATATACGTACTTCATGAACTACTTAGAATTGTTAATGGGAAGGGAACGCAGTCACCAAAGGCGATAATATCTGGATGGCGAATGTCAGTCTTTTCAAATTGAAGATACTTCGTTTAATATTATAGGCTCGAAGGTTGGTTCCCCTCAGTGGGGAATTGAACCAGCCCAAGAATTTCCTCACATTTTGATGTTAAGTTTCCCCAGCCTCTCTCCAACCTCGAAACTTTAGCCCCACATTTGATACCGCGGATTTTGCGGCAAACGAGCCCATATGTTGCAGTTACTTGGACATACCTAAAAGTCGTGCATATTTGTCATTATGATTTATTGAATTATTTGATGTTTTTCTATTCCTATATAAGTGTCAGCTTCTGACCACAAACTTTCATAATGCACCCCGATGTTGATCGACGCCTTAAGACCCTTTACTGACCCTTTGGATAGTCCCATCGACCCCAGGGTTCGATATTGACCACTTGGGAGACCCTTGCTCTGTTACTACGTCAGATCTCAGTTGTGTGCAGAGCGGTTACTTGGACATTCCTGAGAAGTTTCGCGGTTGTCTCCTCTCAAACTTCCAGATCCATGCGTTTGTTCAAGCAACTGAAATCTGGCGAAATTAATTCTCACGCTCTCTTTCTCAGAAGTTATGATGACAGAAAAAAAATATATTTCAGACTAGGTTTGCACGACACAGGCTATTCTTGCATTGTACTACATCTCTCATCGTAGAAGGAGAAACAAAATAATAAATTAAACACTGTAAAAAGTCTATGAGGACTTAGAGGACATCACGATCTCATCTATTTAGTTCTCACCTGAGAGGCCACGAGGCGCGAGTGCAAAACCAAATTAAACGAATCGCCTTTATCTGCAACTGTTCCTTCCTCCTCTCTGGCTCGAAAATCAAAGACGGAATGGGATTCTCTTCACCCACAGAACGACGAGAATAGCCACACAGAGAGAGAGACAGGTGGGAGGGAGAAAGCTATAAGAAATTCCGAAATGACTGTCAGGTTCATGTTGTGGACGTACAACGGCAGCAATATTTTATTGGACGTCTCTGATCTCGAGATGGCGGCAGAGATCTTCCTTTGCTGGAAGCTACTGGCCATTCATATGTAACCATCCAACATGACGTCTCCGTGAAGGAAGTAGAATGTGTAAAATAAGCGGTTTCGCGATGTGAGGACTGGATGTTGCTTTGCAATTTCTGTTCGTTACCATTCGCGTGAGAAAATTAGAAACAATACACTCACACACACATATATACTGTATATATATATATATATATATATATATATATATATATATATATATATATATATATATATATATATATATATATATATATATATATATATATATATATATCTCCAGTATATGGGGAGAGGGGCCGTGTTTAGGGACTACCCTGCTTAAACCAGTTTTTGGGGGTAGGGAAGTGGGAGGAATGGGGACACACTCACACAGGAATACCTTTAAGGAAATTTTAATATAATATACATATATATATATATATATATATATATATATATATATATATATATATATATTAAATACATATAATAAAAGAAGCCCATAAAAATGTCAAAATGTAGAAAGTTGAAGCTATACTTCAGAGAACAACGGTGTCTCTCTCTGTAATATTTTGTAATGTATTTGTGAAAGACAGTTGCTCTCTGAAGTATAGCTTTAACTTTCTATATTTTGGCGTTTTATGGTCTCCTTTTATTACACATATATATGCATACAGTATATCTATCTATCTATCTATTTACATATATATATATATACTCGTATATATATATATATATATATATATATATATATATATATATATATATATATATATATATATATATATATATATATATATATATATATTATATTATATTATATTAATTTCCTTAAAGGTATTTCAGCGTGTGTGCGCCCCATTCCTCCCACTGCCCTAGCCCCAAAAACCATTTTTGGGCAGGGTGATCCCAAAACACCTCCCCCCTCCCCCCACGACCTCAACTCCCTCATGGAAAAATGATAATCCCCCTCCCCCTTCCTCCTCTCTTCCAACCCTCTTCCCTCCCCATTCCCCCTCCCCCTTCCCTCTTCCCCCTCCCCCTTCCATCCCCCTCACACTCCCCCTCCCCATCCACCATTCCCCTCCCCATCCCCTTCACCCTCGCCATTCCCCCTTCCCTCTTCTCCCTCCCCCTTCCCTTCCCGTCACCCTCCCCATTCCCCCTTCACTTCCCTCCCCCTCACCTTCCCCATTCCCCCTTCCCACTCCCCTTCCCCTCCCCTCCCCTTCACCCTCCCCACTCCCCTTCCCCTCCTCTCCCCTTCGCCCTCCCCATTCCCCCTTCCATCTTCCCCCTCCCCCTTCTCTTCACTCTCCCCATTCCCCTTCCATCTTCCCCCTCCCCCTCCGCATCCACCATTCCCTCTCCCCTCCCCATCCACCCTCTTCCCTCCCTTACCTTCCTTCCCTTCCCCTACCCTCCCCCTTCCTCCTTCCCCCTCCCCCTTCCCTTCCCCTCACCCTCCCCATCCACCATTCCCCCTCCCCTTCCCCCTCCCCATCCACCCTCTTCCCTCCCTTCCCTTCCCTTACCTTCTCCCCTACCCCACCCTTCCCTCCCTTTCACCCTCCCCATTCCCCCTTCCCTCTTCCCCTCCCCTCCCCCCCTCACCCTACCCCTCCCCCCCTCACCCTACCCCTCCCCTTTCCCCTTCCTCCCTCTTCCCTTCCCATGAACATGAAGGGGGAACTTATTAAGGGTAGAACATGAAGGGTATGGGTATGGGTATGGAACGGATATGGTACGGGTATAGGTATGGGTATGGGTGTGGTACAGATATGGGTATGGGTATGGTACAGATGTGGGTATGGATATGATACAGATATGGGTATGGGTATAAAACAAATTTGGGTATGGGTATGGGTATAGTACATATATGGGTATTGGTATGGATATGATACAGATATGGGTATGGTATAGATATGTGTACGGGTATGGGTATGGGACGGATATGGGAACTAGCAAATGCGAGTGATAGCGAGCATCTGCTAGTATATATATATAAATATATATATATATATATATATATATATATATATATATATATATATATATATATATATATATATGTGTGTGTGTGTGTGTGTGTGTGTGTGTGTGTAATACCAAAACTAATATTTTGTGAACATTTATTTTGACAATTCAAGATACTTAAGTAAAAACTGAAAACTAATAATGACAAGACAAGTAATATTCATAACATTTGTAATTATGATCACGCCTAAAATCCATTAACTTTTCTTCCTATGACCCTAATGATTTTCATTATTTCACAAAATCAGTTGAAATTGATCTCGCTGACTATGTCGTCAATTCTTTAGTGGGTTCTAAACAACTCAGCTGAATGACCGAGCCGCTGGTTTTATTTTTTGAAAAATAGAACGAAGTATTCTCCAGAACGATTCCCCAGCTTGATTACACAATAGATCTGTAAAACGCTTCATTGATAATCAAAGTGATTTTCGTTTTTCGTCACTGCCTACCTATCAATCTGAATATCTGTTTTTCTTCGTTCATTTCACCCTACTATTTCACAATGGGAGAAATAGCATGACATGTCTAAAGGCTGAGCGTGAGCGACTGGTGATTCTGAAAAAAAGGACAAAAAGTCTGAAAGAGGGTGCTGAAGGAAATTCCTGACAGCATTTATTGACGAGACCTAAAGGAAACTGAGGGTTTTCATTTGCATTATGATTGGAAATGACATCGTTCCCTTCAAAACATTCTTTATGCAAATCGTCCATAAACAATGATCACTTGGAGGTGTACTCAGTTTGAACCCACGCTTCACTGCGTCTTGCCTAAGGGTCAGTCAGATTCTTAGTGCATACTCTACTCTCTTTACAAAATCAATAAATTTGGGCTCATTTCACGCTTTTGACGTCAATATTACAGTTCGCCTTGAACAAAATTCCTATAGTATGGAGAGTCTGTTCATACGGATAAAACGAATATGTTTTCTGGGCGAGAGTAAAACTCGCAGAGATCCGCATCTACGCCTTTCTTGTGATCTGAACTGACATGGCGTCATTGTAAAAAGGACTAAAATATTCCAAGCAAATTCTCTCTCATGGATAAATGTCACTGGCTCCCCAAACGCCCCCCAGTAATAATAATGACAATAAAGTACAGCATTCTTATAGCGTTTGAGCCTTATTGATAATGTCCGAGCAATAAAAGAGACGATCATTTAAAACTAGAAATTAAATTTTCTTTGTTATCAATTGAAGCTTCGCTCCTCGTCACCATTCCCAACCGTCACACAAAGTGGCTGTTTACAGTTATTCAGAGATTCCTAAAGTTCAGAGGACAAAGATTCAGTGATTTAGAATTTCAGATCATGCAAGGCTTCACGAGGCCTTTTATCGATTTTCTTTCAACATTCCTACTTGCATTGGTGATTGTAAAGTGATAAGGATCAAAATCCGTTTTTTTTTCTCTGTTCAATAATCATGTTTTGACTTTAGTATTTTGTAATGTATTTGAGTTATGTAACATCTGAGCACCTTAGTGAAAAAATGTTCTTGGATTATCGGAATGTATTTTAGTTTTAACAGAATAGTTTCAGCATGCTTCGATGTTATCAGGTAATATTTCTGCTCTTACACGGTTATATATCCATATATTTTAATAAGTGATGGTATTTCTTAACTTTGCAGCTGTGCGAAATATAGAGGGTGCGAACGTTAAAGGAGTGACATCATAATGTATAAAACTGCCACAAAGAAACGGCAACAGTAAAATCACATTGCCGACAAGGAAACCGAAGCAGTGTTACATGATACAAAATTCCTCATGTCCTCAGAGAAAGTAAAGCAGAGGGTTCTTAGAACTATCTTGTCTGTTATCTAGATGACAGATACCCGTTTTCTCGTCGTGGAAAAGAAGGTTCGAACTAATGAGTCTCCTTGCCGCGGGCATTCGCCTTACATTCTTTTGAAACATCGGTTTTCGGATTCTGATCTTTTTCCAAACCAGAAAAACACTGCCATTCCATTTCTCACACGAAGCGCGGGTAACCAAGATGCACCTTCCTCACCAAGTTCCTGATTTCAGCCAATTCCCAAGAGTCGGGGACAGATAGCATCGTTTAGGTTTCGGTGCAAAGGTTTGGGAGTGAATTCATTTAACACCTTGCGTGGCTGGTCCCTTCCAGGCTGAATAAGTATTTTTCTCCTGTGTGAATTACCTGTTCAGTTCTATGAAAACCGGTCGGATAGATGAAAGAAAAGTCAGTTCATTTTGAAACTTCTTTTGCTCACCACTTTCTCTTCAGCTTCCTAATTTATGTCGATGTTCGAAATGGCCACAGAGAGCCTTCTCTTGCTGCACACAACTTTCCACTTCTCACTTCAGAGAAAAATCAAATTGCACAAATAACTTTTAACTAGTCAAAAGGTAGTCAGGAGAAAGAAACCATAAAACAAAATAAAACAAGAACATAATTATACACACACATATATATAGACATAGATATAATAACATTATATGTATATGCAAAATAGGTTTGCTAAAAGCAAATGGGTGTTACAGACTAATACACACACAAACAAAGCCACTCCAACATCTAAAAACATAACAGACACCTCAAACGTCTTGAACTGTCGACCTAACTGCTCAACTCTCCTCGCTGCTGGGAGAAAGGGAGCTGGTGATTTGGTACGATACATGTACATGCGCTACCGTGGTCTAAGCGATGTCAGGCAGGGCAGCCGCTCGAGACTACGGTCTACCCCAAAGCCAATTCAAAGTCCTTCAAAAGAAGGCATCGTGCTTACCCCATACAAAAAAATGGGAAAAAGCACGTTAAAAGAAGAAGAAGAAGAAGAAGAAGAATATGTATATGTAAAATAGCCACACAACTTCACTGTTGAAAAGACTTCCTTAAGAGAAGCAAGTTGCTGCGTACTGAATGAGGCCTTGGGAAACAGCGAAGGGACTACAGCTTAGCGCCAAAAACCGAGCAGAAACTGGGGTTATGGCAAAGACAGACAAGAAAAATGACACCAATATACATCATGAAAAAAAAAATAAAGACCAGAGCAGTTGGAAACAGTAATAGCTGTAGAAAACGTAAGCAATTTAGGTGTCGCATTAGTCTACAGAGGGTAAAAATGTTACATAGGCCTATAGGTGAGCTGCTTTAATCTGGTTTGATATTCTAAGCGAAAATACGTAGAGATTCCTGATATGAGAGACCTTGGGAAAGATCTATAGTAAATTGGAGCGCCTTCTAAGAATTCACGAACACTGTCGGAGGAAGTTACAGGACATAAATTGTATCGTTTATAAGAGAAATGAAAAAAGAGTAGTTCTCGGGATGGAAGTCAAGAGATGTAAAAAGTGGGCGACATACTCTTATTGGGGAATCAGATTAACATGAGGGTGACTTTCCTCCTTGCCCACTGCTAAGAACAGGACTCATCTAAACTTTAACGCTTATCTCCTGGCACTGATCCTGTGGCTTTGGTGTCCGTCATGTTACTGCACGGTGCGTTAAACCATACCTGCACTTGTGCATTTGCACCTCAACTCGAGCAGAAAAAGTAAGTGTAATAATAAGCCCAAAAAAAGCCTGTTTGGTCACTAGTTAGCACTGCGTGAGAGCGACATCTCATTCTAATATATACTTTCACTCACTGTTTATGTATCATTTTCAGGCATAAAGTTAAGTATACCTTAGTTTTACCAGACCAATTTATCCACGATGACAAAAATATAATATACCAGCTGAGCAAACCGGGGCTGCCCAGAAGAACTTGGAAGACCTCATTAAAATGTTCCTACATCCTCTTTGAATTGTTTTGTCGTGTAAAGTATGCGTACTATCACTGAAAATACTTTTCTTTCCTGTGAGTCATAATTCTGTCTTGAATTCACTGCTTTAAATAAACATGATATATACATATATCTGGCACTCATCTGATTAAAATGGTGAGAGAGAGAGAGAGAGAGAGAGAGAGAGAGAGAGAGAGAGAGAGAGAGAGAGAGAGAGAGAGAGAGAGAGAGAGTTTGGTAGAGGTGGTTGCTCTATGGTGAAGTTGTTTTTCTTGGTAGTGGTGTTGCCAAACTGCCCCATAACTAAATTTCAGACCTCATTTAAACCGACTTTTTAACGAAATGCATTACCGTATAGTCACGAAGCAGTCACTGTACCGAATTCCGAAACTAAAAACGAAGAAGAAAAGAATGACTTAATGAGGAAATTTGCATTTGAACGAATAAAAAAAAGGAAATATTGCATGTTGATGACATTGGGCTTAGCTATCAGCCAATGCGCATGCGAGGATGGGAAGGTCGTTCTCGGCTGCAGAAATCGAAACTCTACTTATAGAAATTATCGATATAGATTTTCAGTGTTGATTTTATTGAGGTAATTAACAATTATTATTAAATTAATAATTATCATAAATTATAATTAAATTTCACGTAAATTCTGATAAAAAAATTGATTTTATAATGAAAGCAATTCTAATTTAATACAGTCAAACACATCTGTTTAATTGTTTTGGATATACTAAGCTGATTATAGGGCTTGCAGTGGGAGGAGTCTAATGACGTCACCAACAGAAAAAGTGGTGAGTTTCTACTCAAGCTACTGGTGACTCCCATAAAGTTACTGAGGGGCAGATGAACAATACCAATAAAAAAGAAAATTTCATTTGTCTTGTCTTTGTTTGTATGTCTGTCACGAGGTAGGGGTTTGAGTTTCACTTATAAACTTTCCTGGGGTGACAAAGGGGCAGTGTGCAAAATTTTGTCTGGGTCTGTCAAGTGGTTCGGATTTCTATAGCATCCAAACAAATATACAAACATTCACTTTTATTATATAGAAATGTATATACATACATACATACATACATACATACATATATATATATATATATATATATATATATATATATATATATATATATATATATATATATATATATATATATATATATGAACATATTGGGACGTGTTTCACATGAATAAATTTCTGACTCACAACGGGATCGAGCACTGGTGTTTCGAGAGAGAGAGTCCAGTGAATTAGCAATCTGGACGCAAAAGTCATGAAAGAAGTTGGATCCCAAGTAATATGTACCTGAGGTTTTTCCCAGGCAGGCGCCTGGTGCCCAACATGCCAGCACTGCTTCTGACAGCTTTCCCTACGTAACTCCACTTTTAAGTGTGTGTGTGTTTTTTTTTTTAATGAAATCAGTATTTTTTAAACTCAATATAATGATTACTTTTTGCTCCAAACTTTCTAACAATATTTTAAATTTTGTTATTTATTATATGAAATGTGAGTTCAATATACCTTTTCATTACCTCTAATTATTTAATGTAAATTTCTTACAATAACAATAACTCTCATGTATTAAAAAAACGGATAGTTTCATTGTAGATTCTTTCTTTAATATCTGATCACGAAAAGCATTAGTCCCCTCAAGCGTTTCCTGGTGGGACCAATTGGGTTAGTTTAGGACACCATTGGAAAGAGAAATCATTGTTATTGTTGTCAACGTTATGCGGAGGACTCACTCTCCGGAGGACCATTTCAGATTCGCTGCGGAGTTTCACAGAACCAAGATTAAATTGCATTTTTATTTCCTCAGACACGACACATGTAAGGAATAACACTCAAAGGAATTCCAGACGCGTTTATACTCCTGTGGGAACTTCCATCCTATCTTCTTTTGTAACGATGAGGAAGAAGTAAAAAAAAAAAAAAAAAGGTCTCCTAATGGATATGTAAGGTCAGGTACGGATAATAACTCATAGCAGACAGTATTTACGATATTCGATTTCTTACAAAGAGAAATCTTTAGCTAGAGAGCTTTTTCATTTTAGTTGGAAATAACAGCAAGTGTAATAAATAAATAGAGTTCTAAGTTATTTTTATGTTTTGTTAGTCTTGAAAAAATCCGTACCCAGAGTGCATGAATTATATCTGTTACTTCAACTCTTCAACATTTTCTGCAGAATTGCATTAGCATAGTAAAACTTCAGATCAGGCACAGGTCAAGGCAAAAATATATTTTTCTGCAGTTTGACTTAATTAATCCGTCTGAGTCATACACATACATACACATAATATTAGGTCAGTTGATTTCGTATATTGATCTCACACACACGAAATCATCTGACCTAATGCTATGTGAATGTATGTATATGACTCAGACTGATTAATTAAGTCAAACTGCAGAAAAAGATATTTTTGTCTTGACCTGTGCCTGACTTAGAGTTTTACTATGCTAATGCAATTCTGAAATGTTGGTGAGTTGAAGAAACAGATATAATTCACGTACTTTGGGTACGGAGTTTTTCAAGACTAGCTATATAAAATAACTTGGAACTCTATTTATTTATTACACCTAATCAATATACGAAATCAACTGAACTAATAACTGGTCCAGGGGGAACATTTCTCTTGTGTTGTCCTAAAAAAAATTTTCCCGCTTGGTCAGTTTTTAGTTCAGTTAGTTCCGCTGCTCCACATCTTACAGTCTAGCTAAGTACATAGTGGTTTTCTGAACCCACTGGTTGGTACCATCCCTGATGCTAATATCAGGAATAATGTTGACTTGATAACCAAACTAAACAGTGGGCAGATTAATAGTGTATCAAGGCTGGTGGGTGTTGATTTGGTATCATTATTCACAAAGGTACCTGTTGACAATCTGCTGGAGTTTCTGTCGGAATTATTATGAAACACACAGCTGGGCATAACATTTTACAAAAACACCAAAATTAATTAAATTATGAATAAACAACAAAAATTTGGATTCAAAGGGAAGTTTTGCTCTCGAAAATTTTGGTATGGCAATGGGGAACCCTTTATCTACAGTATTAAGTAACTTGTGTATGGAAATTCTTGAAAGCAAATGTTAAATAAAATTGTTCCACTCAGTGTAGTATGGTTCAGGTATGATGATGATATAATTTGTATATTGTTAGGGAACGAAACAGTAATTCATTTCTTATACAAGTTGAATGAATTAGTGCCATCAATCAAATTGCCTATGGAAATGAAAAAGGATGGTTCCCTAACTTTTTTAGATTGTCTAACACCTAAACCAGTAATGGGTTTGAATATAGTGTTTACAGAAAACTTATTAATATTTCTACCTACGCACATTTTTATTGTAATCAACGCAATATGCTTAAGAAATCATTGTTCACATCTACGTTTTTAAGAGCATTACTAAATGTAGTCCTGAACACATTGGTGATGAAATAGATAAGATTAGGAATACAGGCAAGAACTGATAAAAGGATTGTTAGACCTGAGTTGTTCTGTGGCTTTTTGGATGTTTTCGTCTAACAATCCTTTTATCTTCCATTATCCCAAATCCTTCGGGAGCTCGCTCATTAACGTTTACTTAAATAAAAAAGGGGAAGAAGTCGGAGTTTACAAGATTCCGTGCAGCAATTGTAATGAGGTTTACATGGGAGAGACGGGCAGGCCCCTCTCGCAAAGATTAACAGAGCACAAAAGATCAGTACGCTATGCTTTGGACACTTCAGGAATTTTTTTACACATCAGGGATAGAGGCCATTCTATAAATTGGAGCGGGGCGGAGCTGGTTTTCAAAAGTAGCTCTCCGTACAAAAGAAAGATGCTGGAATCTGCTATCATCAATCAAACCAACAATATGAACTTGTCAGGAGAACATTGGAAAGCGGATGAAATCGACAGTTTAATCCTTAAACCTCTTCTCAAACAGGTGCTCCAGGAAACAAGACCACCAGACGAATCGCAAAACAGGAGTTAATGAGGCCAAAAACCACCAGAGAATTGTTTATTTTCCCTCCTTCTTGGGAAACGGTCACCTGCATACCATCGGAGACTTAATGCCACACCTACATATGCCTTGTATATATACTCCTGTAACATTTCATCTGTCCATATTTTACCAATGAACAGGGGCACAGAAGGAAGTACTCGAAATATATGGTTGCAACATTCAAACAGTGTATGCATATATATGTATGTATATATATGGTACATATATATATATATATATATATATATATATATATATATATATATATATATATATATATAATAGCTGACCAACGCAGCACTGCCCAGGAAAACTGAGTAACAGCCAATAAACTGTCTCTCTTTCTCCCTCTCTCTATCCCACTTTCTTTTCCTTAACATCCCCTCTCCTTTCTCTCTCATTTCCTCTCTGTCTGTCTGTCTGTCTCCCAGGCTCTCATTCAAACTCATTCATTAATATTGTATGAGAATATAAGTCTTTTTTTTCAATCAGAAATATTTAGAATCTGCTCTGCTAAGCCTTTTGGCTTCTTTTTCATTATTAAGTGAATTGGTGCAGCAACAGCAGCCAGCCTTCCACCTCCTCGTCAGTCAGCTGAATTTACTGCGAACGAAAAGTATTGAATTTTCTCTTTTTGGTGATTTTTTTTTTGTAAAATAGTAGCCAACAGGCATCT
This sequence comes from Macrobrachium rosenbergii, assembly GCA_039081455.1. Taxonomy (NCBI): domain Eukaryota; kingdom Metazoa; phylum Arthropoda; class Malacostraca; order Decapoda; family Palaemonidae; genus Macrobrachium; species Macrobrachium rosenbergii. The sequence goes on along the minus strand of JANJGK010000820.1, from coordinate 247,768 downwards.
CTTACCGATAACCCACAACCCGTCCGTACATTTTGCCTTTGTTTCACTGCCCTTTGTTATATCACACCTAACACAAAGAATAATGAATTATATATAAAAAGGCAATTCTTTTTACTTTTGTGCTGAGTAGAAAAATTCTAGTTATCTCTATTTAGCGATTTTTGGTGAATTGGTAAAAAAAGAGTTGCAAACGTTTTCCAATAGGGCTAATTCATCTTGTGATTGGTATGCTTTATTTTTGTTTTAGGGACTTTTTAACATAGCATAATAAATTATACCTCATTAACTTTACAATAACATCAAATTTATGAGCATAGCATTTAGTATAAGGTCATGCGGAACAATAGCAAAAAGTTACTGCAATGCACGTTCATATGGCACTTATATCAGCCCGTACCAAGCAAAGTTTGGTGAGCACCTAATGTTCAGTTCGTACCAGTGTTGCCAACTAAAAGGTCCATTATTGCTTGAAAAATCCCTACGGATTCATCAAAATGTCCCTACATGTCCCTACATTAACAAGAAAATGTCCCTATGTTGTCCCTACCGTAATTAGATGAGTAATCATTATAATACGGCTTGACAAACTTATTAGAACACAACTTTTAAATATTATTTACTGATAACCTAAACGGGATTACATGAAAACAAAACAAGAAAATTCTGCTGTAAGATTTATTTGAAGTCATACATTGCTTGATTATGACAAGCAATATGAGTTTCGTCAATTTCTTTAGCGAAATCTAGGCAGGATTTATCTTTAGCTTTTAAATTTGAATTGACAAACAAAATTGAGTCTAAGAGTTCTGGCCCCATTCTGTTACGTTTCTTGGTCTTGGAATCTACCATAAATGAAAAAATCCTCTCTGTTTCTGCATTTGAATGCGGTAAAGTTAGAATTAATATTGCAAGAGAGGCAATATTGCTAAATACATATTGATCAGAGAAATTCTTCAAATTCTTTAAATAAGACCAAAACTCTTCATCACTCATATTTTTCAACATTTCAGTCTCATCTACATTAAAATAAGCAGGAATTTCATTTCAGTAAACAAGGGATCAAATAATGGTAATCTTTTCTTAATTTCACCATATGATGTCTGATAAAAAATAAGGCACCTTTCTCTGAATTTATCTATATCTGCAGCTTCCAGCCCTTCTGACTCTGCGGAAAGAATATTCTCACATTCAGATCCTAAACATATTTTATTTAGAGGGAGCAGATAAGTTGAACTGAAAGGCTCAATTTTGGACAAGTCATTTAAATACTGTGGCTTAATGAAGTTTTTGCATAAGGGTCTAGCCATTCTCAAGCTTTCTTCTTGGAGAATGCCAATGAGACTAATCTTACTTTGAAACAAAGCATTTAACTGATTGAAATAGGTCAAAGTATAATTCATGAATGTAAGATATGCTTTGGTAAAAGGGTTGTTAAGGTCTTTCATTATCAGATCTGCTGAGACAAGTTTATCCTCCACTTGAGCTTGGAAAAAAAGTAATTTCAACACTTCCCATTGACTTAAAATACGTTCCACACACTTCTGTAAAGCAAGCCAGCGTGTGTCAGCGGGTCTAAGAATTTTTGCTTTCTCTGCTGATAGGTACTGTTGCAATTGAAATAATTCTGCTTGTCTTTTGGAACTATGGCTAAAATATGATGCTATGTTACGAATCAGATCCTCTATGTTTTTAGGCAAAGTTGCAGCGGCTTTGCTTGCAGCAATATGCAGGGAATGACATATGCATCTTATTGCAAAAAAACTTTCATCAGCATCTTGTTTTAGTCTTGTCATGAGTGAATTATTCTTACCAACTAATACGCTGGCATTATCTGCAGCCATGGCAATAATATTTCTTAAGGGGATTTGCTTATCATTAAAGCAGGAAATTATGACATTATATATTGATTGTGAATCACTGTTTAGAGAATCATGTGATATTGCTTCCAACAATTGAGTTACAACTTTGCCTTCCTCAGAATAATATCGAACTAAAACTGCTATTATTTTTACACTAGAGATATCTGTTCCTTCATCTACTAATATGGAAAATTTTACTCTCTGTAGAATGCTGACTAATTTGTCCTTCTCAACTTTGGCGATAACATTCTTTACAATACTGGTACATTTTGTTCTGTGTAATTTTACATTTTTCACAATTTCAGAATCAGGAATACCGATGTGTAAAGCTTCCACTAAATGGTCCATAGCATTCATAGAAATAGCATGTTCAACAAATACACCACTCAAAATAATTTCAAACTTTTTTACATTTTCCTGGAGTACATTGCGAGAGTTACCTTCTAGCCCCTTTTGAAACCAACTACTGGCAGATGGCTGAGTTTTCAGTAACCTAACAGCTTTTTTATGGGCTTCCCTCTTTGAGTGCTTTATTAATTCACTATTGCCAGCCACAAGCTTGGACTTGCATGCATTACAGAAAGCCTGATGGGGGTTATTCTTGACTTCAGACAGCCAGCCTCGAAATTCTTCTTTCTAAAAAGAAATATAATTTCTCTTAACCTCTTAACATTACATTTATTCCAAAATTACAATGAAAATCATATACGGATTTTTTTCTCGTTATTTATTTTGAATCTGGTGGGAGTGTTGCCAACTATATGGAGCTCATTACCCTACCTAATAACCTAAGAAGTGAAATAGATCCATTTTCATTTCATTTGCCTGGTCAATGGTCACAGGATAATGAATTAGAGCGTGATTTGTTTTCACATTAAATTCGGGAAAAACATAGCCAGAACACAATAG
>JANJGK010000820.1:227500-242500 GCA_039081455.1 Macrobrachium rosenbergii | reverse complement strand
CACACACACACACACACACACACATATATATATATATATATATATATATATATATATATATATATATATATATATAGAGAGAGAGAGAGAGAGAGAGAGAGAGAGAGAGAGAGAGAGAGAGAGAGAGAGAGAGAGAGAGAGAGAGCTACATAAAACGGTAGGATGAATATTGCATGAAAGTAACTACCTGTGTAGGTTGTCTAATGAGACCCCATTCTACGAGCAAATGTTGTCTACAAATTAGTATGAAGTCATACTACACAGATAGTTACTTTCTTGCCCTTGTGCATAAACGGGATGTGGATCCCTTTTCATTGTTTGTGCGATTATTGATACTTGTATTAAACGTCTGACCGCTCTTGTCCCTCTGTTCATTTTGCGCCTGTTACACCGCAGATTCTGGGATGTAGCTAGCAGCTGATACTGACGTATTATTCGACTTGAGAAGTAACATACACTAGATTGAATGTCAGATTGAGGGATATAATAAAATTAATCATAATAAAAACCGCACTTAGTATCCACACAATCTGTCTGTTGACGGTGAGTCATTTTGAGTAATATCAAAACTGTTGTTCTTAAATGGAAGAATTAAATTATGTTTCTAATGTGATAATGCAGAAAACAAATCCTCTCTCTTTTACTGGTATTCAGGCGCTCTTACATGTGCCAGTGAGGCCGTAAATCTTTCAGTTTCTATCTACGACAGGCTGAATTTTAATATATATAATAAAAAATAAATCTTGAGATTTAGTCACCAGAACATTCTTCATGCAAAAGCAATAACACGAAGTTCAGCTTTAGTTTTCATTCATTTATCCCTTAAATTATGGCCTACATAGAGAGCCATACATTTTTATGAAAAGACCAGTTAAGACGACGAGAGAACGAACAAAAAACATCAACCTGAAACTTAAGACACTTCACAGAATCAAGGTAATTCACAAAATTATTGATGTGACAAAAGTAGAGGATAATCTCCTGGAAAATGACCGGGTAAATGAGACGAGAAATGAGTCATCCACGGGACCGATGTCTGGAAACTCAATCAGAAATGGATTCCAGAGGGAATGGCGACGAGGAACTTCGTTCCCGGGTCCTTATTCAAATGACTCAGGAAGGATTCCGAAAAGACGGTTCGTTCCTTCCAGATATTCACTGAATTTTTCTTATTCCTGGAAAACCGTCGATTATATCAAGCGATATTTTATTATGCAGTGCTTATGCCTTAAAGTAAACTTGGCTGTTACCACTTACAATTACAAATTGCCTGGTGAAACCAGCAAATGAAGACACGATTTTAAACTTAACATCACCGGTTATAAGTTCCCACACCATACTTTGGGAGTTATGCAATTCTCTCAGTAAGGTCCTTCAGCTAAAATCCCTTTAGCTGTGAGGACAATATCCTTTGTTATACACGTCAATATAATTCCTTAATGCTATAAAAGACGAAAGAGGACCAAGCAACAGATATCCAGGAAACATGCAGATGAGAATACCATGACTGATTTCGCAGGGAGATAAACGAATAATAAAATATATATATATATATATATATATATATATATATATATATATATATATATATATATATATATATATATATATACTCAAACGGGATGGTATCTAATGGAGTATTTATTCAGAAAAAGTTACAAGCTTTCTTGGACAAACAGTCCACATTATCAAGTGTCCGTACCAAGTATCCGGATACTTGATAATGTGGAATGTTTGTCCAAGAAAGCTTGTAACTTTTTCTGAATAAATACTTCACTAGATACCATCCAGTTTGAATGAGGTCCTTTTACTAACTCTACTAATGCACAGAACAATTGTGTATGTGATAAAGTTAATATATGTATGTATATATATATATATATATATATATATATATATATATATATATATATATATATATATATATATATAAGAATAGAATTCATATTTTTTCTCATCTTACGTTTCCTGCAAGGGCCTCTGGTTAGGAAAGAGAGTATCAACTGGAATGGGTAAATGATTCGGTTCAAGAAGATTTACTGTGTACCCCAGTGTCTTTCCTCACAACGGATTTCTCCAGCATCCCTTAGCTTCACCACAACAAAATATATTTTTTCTATTTATTCATTCATTTATGCTACTTGTATTTCGTGGTGCGTGCGCTAAACCTTTTTGATAAATTACGGAATTTCTGCTCTTAACTTTCTGTTAGAACAGAACAGGTATCTAGATGATGCAACACCCATCAGAGGGATCGTCATCATCTTCAAGGTGGTCTCTCCCTTCATTCACTTCCGATTTCTGCTCTTAACTTTCTGTTAGAACAGGACAGGTATCTAGATGATCAGAGGGATCGTCATCATCTTCAAGGTGGTCTCTCCCTTCATTCACTTCCGATTTCTGCTCTTAACTTTCTGTTAGAACAGGACAGGTATCTAGATGATCAGAGGGATCGTCATCATCTTCAAGGTGGTCTCTCCCTTCATTCACTTCCGATTTCTGCTCTTAACTTTCTGTTAGAACAGGACAGGTATCTAGATGATCAGAGGGATCGTCATCATCTTCAAGGTGGTCTCTCCCTTCATTCACTTCCGATTTCTGCTCTTAACTTTCTGTTAGAACAGGACAGGTATCTAGATGATCAGAGGGATTGTCATCATCTTCAAGGTGGTCTCTCCCTTCATTCACTTCCGATTTCTGCTCTTAACTTTCTGTTAGAACAGGACAGGTATCTAGATGATCAGAGGGATCGTCATCATCTTCAAGGTGGTCTCTCCCTTCATTCACTTCCGATTTCTGCTCTTAACTTTCTGTTAGAACAGGACAGGTATCTAGATGATCAGAGGGATCGTCATCATCTTCAAGGTGGTCTCTCCCTTCATTCACTTCCGATTTCTGCTCTTAACTTTCTGTTAGAAAAGGACAGGTATCTAGATGATCAGAGGGATCGTCATCATCTTCAAGGTGGTCTCTCCCTTCATTCACTTCCGATTTCTGCTCTTAACTTTCTGTTAGAACAGGACAGGTATCTAGATGATCAGAGGGATCGTCATCATCTTCAAGGTGGTCTCTCCCTTCATTCACTTCCGATTTCTGCTCTTAACTTTCTGTTAGAACAGGACAGGTATCTAGATGATCAGAGGGATCGTCATCATCTTCAAGGTGGTCTCTCCCTTCATTCACTTCCGATTTCTGCTCTTAACTTTCTGTTAGAACAGGACAGGTATCTAGATGATCAGAGGGATTGTCATCATCTCCAAGGTGGTCTCTCCCTTCATTCACCTCCGATTTCTGCTCTTAACTTTCTGTTAGAACAGGACAGGTATCTAGATGATCAGAGGGATCGTCATCATCTTCAAGGTGGTCTCTCCCTTCATTCACTTCCGATTTCTGCTCTTAACTTTCTGTTAGAACAGGACAGGTATCTAGATGATCAGAGGGATCGTCATCATCTTCAAGGTGGTCTCTCCCTTCATTCACTTCCGATTTCTGCTCTTAACTTTCTGTTAGAACAGGACAGGTATCTAGATGATCAGAGGGATCGTCATCATCTTCAAGGTGGTCTCTCCCTTCATTCACTTCCGATTTCTGCTCTTAACTTTCTGTTAGAACAGGACAGGTATCTAGATGATCAGAGGGATCGTCATCATCTTCAAGGTGGTCTCTCCCTTCATTCACTTCCGATTTCTGCTCTTAACTTTTTGTTAGAACAGGACAGGTATCTAGATGATCAGAGGGATCGTCATCATCTTCAAGGTGGTCTCTCCCTTCATTCACTTCCGATTTCTGCTCTTAACTTTCTGTTAGAACAGGACAGGTATCTAGATGATCAGAGGGATCGTCATCATCTTCAAGGTGGTCTCTCCCTTCATTCACTTCCGATTTCTGCTCTTAACTTTCTGTTAGAACAGGACAGGTATCTAGATGATCAGAGGGATCGTCATCATCTTCAAGGTGGTCTCTCCCTTCATTCACTTCCGATTTCTGCTCTTAACTTTCTGTTAGAACAGGACAGGTATCTAGATGATCAGAGGGATCGTCATCATCTTCAAGGTGGTCTCTCCCTTCATTCACTTCCGATTTCTGCTCTTAACTTTCTGTTAGAACAGGACAGGTATCTAGATGATCAGAGGGATCGTCATCATCTTCAAGGTGGTCTCTCCCTTCATTCACTTCCGATTTCTGCTCTTAACTTTCTGTTAGAACAGGACAGGTATCTAGATGATCAGAGGGATCGTCATCATCTTCAAGGTGGTCTCTCCCTTCATTCACTTCCGATTTCTGCTCTTAACTTTCTGTTAGAACAGGACAGGTATCTAGATGATCAGAGGGATCGTCATCATCTTCAAGGTGGTCTCTCCCTTCATTCACTTCCGATTTCTGCTCTTAACTTTCTGTTAGAACAGGACAGGTATCTAGATGATCAGAGGGATCGTCATCATCTTCAAGGTGGTCTCTCCCTTCATTCACTTCCGATTTCTGCTCTTAACTTTCTGTTAGAACAGGACAGGTATCTAGATGATCAGAGGGATCGTCATCATCTTCAAGGTGGTCTCTCCCTTCATTCACTTCCGATTTCTGCTCTTAACTTTCTGTTAGAACAGGACAGGTATCTAGATGATCAGAGGGATTGTCATCATCTTCAAGGTGGTCTCTCCCTTCATTCACTTCCGATTTCTGCTCTTAACTTTCTGTTAGAACAGGACAGGTATCTAGATGATCAGAGGGATCGTCATCATCTTCAAGGTGGTCTCTCCCTTCATTCACTTCCGATTTCTGCTCTTAACTTTCTGTTAGAACAGGACAGGTATCTAGATGATCAGAGGGATCGTCATCATCTTCAAGGTGGTCTCTCCCTTCATTCACTTCCGATTTCTGCTCTTAACTTTCTGTTAGAACAGGACAGGTATCTAGATGATCAGAGGGATTGTCATCATCTTCAAGGTGGTCTCTCCCTTCATTCACTTCCGATTTCTGCTCTTAACTTTCTGTTAGAACAGGACAGGTATCTAGGTGATCAGAGGGATCATCATCTTCAAGGTGGTCTCTCCCTTCATTCACATCCGCCTTCAGTAGTTCTGGAATATTCGGGCAGCCCTTTCATCAAGGGGCAGGAGACTACAAGACGGGAATTTTGAAGAGTCTCTCATTTATCTGATCACTTTCAATCCACAGAATGTCACAGACTTATTTAGAGGGATCGCTATGATGGCTGCCTAAAACCTGACCTAAAAAAATATTGAGGAGATATTAACGAGATTTGGAAGGCCCTTATGTATGCAGCAAAACCATAATAAAAGAATTACAAAAGACCAATTTACCCTTCGTAAGTTCGTCTGTCCTTGAATTCAAATACGTTTATAAACGGGAAAAAATGGTTTTCCCGAGTAGCCAACAACAATGCGAGTACTTACTGTAGGTTTTCCCGTGATTTTAAAAATGAAATCAGATTTCATGAACAATGGTGAAACATTATCACACGTTTCTGGTCTCTTTTTTTCCCCAGCCATTCCGTCAAGAATGACCACTGATTATATCATGTCAGATAATCTGAGGCAAAATAAATAAACTAAATCGGTTAAAAGTTGAGCCTCATTCTTATGCCTCCCTCGCACACACATACAAACACACACACACTTATACATATATATATATATATATATATATATATATATATATATATATATATATATATATATATACAAAAACAAAATCCTCGAAGGAAAGAAAACATTGTTTCTCTTTCCTTCGTGGATTTTGTCTTTATTTATATATTCATCACGTGCCATATTTTCATGATTCAGTTATATATATATATATATATATATATATATATATATATATATATATATATATATATATATATATATAATATATATATTATATATATATATATAACTGAATCACGAAAGTATGGAACGTGATGAATATATAAATAAAGACATATATATATATATATATATATATATATATATATATATATATATATATATATATATATATATATATATATATATATATGTATGTGTGTGTGTTTATGTGTATGTGTAAAGCGCTTTCCAGATACAAAAAAGCAACGCGCTGAAGAAAGAAACTGGGGTTACATTATTTCTCTTCTTACTTGAACTATGAATGATCAGAAAGGGAGTCATAAGAGTTAACTTCAGTAGGAAACCTTTTTTGAAATTTCGTTCCTTCAGAGATACGTTTTTCTCTCCTAGACGTGAGTTGGGGAGATTGGGTTTCAGATCATCCAAGGTACAATCGATACAAAATTTTCTTTTGGGCGAAATTTCTGATGACCCGTTGAACTGACTCGTTCTTTCTTCAGGAACTATTTCGCACACAGTTTGTTTCACTACTAAGAGATACAGTAGCTTGGTATTTTAAACAAATGTTTTGTAACTAGGCTAGAAATATACTCTGATTTATACTTAGTGCTATCAGAACATTATCTATTTAGGCCAGACCTGATGTTATGCCTAAATCTTTCTTAAAGCTCTGGGCCCACAGACAAGGAAAAATTTCGGAACCAAAAAAAGTGTCAGCTTGCTAAAAGTGGTTTTCTTACCACTATTTTTCTACTGGAGCTACAAGAAGCTTTGATTTTTGTTGTTATATCATGCTGGCCTTGCACCACCACAGGCTTCTTTGTCTCCTTTCCCTTACATTCCTTCACTCTTGCGTAGGGCGTGAATCCTTGATGCCAACCAGAATGAGTAACCTTTAATGCCTTAGTCTCTCAGCATTAGATAATCGTCCAGCTACCCAGTCTAGTGGAACTTAGGAATCGTTTTTTATCATATAGCAGTGAAGCAGGTGGTAATTATAGCATGGCAAAACTGTTGGGAGAAAGTATATGTATGTATTAATAATGTTATCTCTTTTATCAAAGAAGCTGGTCTTCTCAAATATATTTGACAGATGTGCTGTCTTAGTATATATATATTTTTTTCTTAAGTTATACTGTCTTTATCGGATCAAATTTATTAATAGTTCTTTTTAGCAGAATTTTATATATTTATTTATTTATTTTAGTTTTCTTTTTTGTTTTTCCTTTTTAATCAAATTTATATGTAGTTCTGTATAGCAGAATTTTATTTTTAATTTTTATAACATACTATAAAAGTGAAAAGATCACATTTAGTATTCGGCGTCAGTGACCCTAGTAGTCGTGACGCCAGATAACCCACAATTAATCAATCAATCAACATCCTGGTATGTTTCTTGCATGCACAGTCATCTGAGGTGAGGATGTGGCTACCCAGGTTGGAAAGAGCAAGCTGGGTGCCTCCACACAAAGAGGTATCCCAGTATATGACCTGCTAGAATCATTCTATTTCATCTTCTGTACCAACACCAAAATCCCATTGTTAATTACAAGCATAACCCAGTTATTACTTTCCTATATCATTCTGACATATGTTGCACTAACTGTTTCATATTTTGCAGACATACAGTAAGATAAAAAATGTTAGTAACTGAAGTATTTTCTTAATTCAGTAAAGACCTATTAAGGAGATGCTAGCTGCTCAGTATCTTACAAAATAAAATTTGTCATTACTACTTTTAATTTATTGGATTTAACATGCTGATCACACTGAAGAAACGAACGTTACTAGAGAAGCTCTTAAAAAGAAAGGGAGAGCTTAGAAAGAAGTTGGTAAAGCAGGCGCTTCTTAAGTAGAGATTGGGGAAACAATCACATCTTCAGGATTAATGGAGAGGTGGACGACTAAGTGTATTTTGAAGATCTGTGTATAACACACATCAATATTGTGAGCAAAAAACATAGATTATTATAAAGATTGAAGCTTAATCACTGTACTTAGGTTTAGGCATCAGGCTCAGCAATTGATGCAAAAGTGCTCATGTCACTCATGTTACCTGACAGTATACTGTAAGTGTTCAGTTACCTGACACCACATTTCAGTCTGCAAGCCAAATAAAAAAGGGTCATATCCCGGGAATAAAGTTAGTTATCTCCAGAATCCTAGGCACCTTTAACCAGTAACCTCACAGAGAGGCCAGGTAGACCAACATGGCTTTTGCATCAAGCCGTAATGATTAACAGCCTCATTATGGCTATGCCTACTACTACAAAAAACCACTAATGGACTGAAAATGGTACTTAAAATCTAGGTTGCTTTCCCTTGAGAACTCATGGTCCTCCTTAGTAGACCATGCATGGTTTTTTGCATCAAACTCGGATGATTAAAGCACTCAATATAGACCCATGTTTACTGATACAAAAGGCCACTAACTCACTAAATACACTACTAAAGTTCTTGCTTAGAGTTCTCCCGAGATTGTTCCCACTAGTACATTAGATCCAGCAGATTTCTTGTGACTAACAGACTTAATACAGCAATGCCTACCACTATAAAGATAACCTCACAAGGAAAAAGTCTACAGGAACTTTACAGGTGAATTACCAAACACATATGCTATCAACCTCCGTCTGCCTCCTTGCTTGACAACTGAACTATCTGTAAGAACTTGTAAAGCAAATATACAGTTCCACCTCGCCACTTCACAAGTTCAACAAAGAAGGCAATGTCCTCAGGTCAATTTCAGGTGCCATCCTCCCCCAGATCACACGTGTTCTTGGTGCTCAGGGGAAGAGGGGTCTCTATAAAGACTGTACCAGGAACTAGCACAGGTCCTTGTATGAGATGAAGGAACTGTACTCATTCTGTAGAACAAAGTTATACCTACCTCCACTAGATCAGGCCATGCCTGACAGGCTCTCAACCTGTTAAACGCAAGAGAAAAGAGATTCTGAGATGAACTTGAGTCTCTGTTAATACACCTGTACTTTGACACTGATAGAGAACACAAGAAGGCAATCTGGCAAAGGGGAAATGGGTCCACAACCTTCTAACCGATTTCTGTGCTGCCCCCCATAATGCAGAGAGCATAGAGATGGCAGAACTCCTGAAAAAGGGATATGAGTTTCTAGAGGCCTCCAAGGCCATGAAAATACCAGCATCTCCATCCTCAAACCCGTGGTTGACTGGACTAAAACAACGAGACCCAAGCCAATGCTGAGCAGAAGCTGCAATAAAAGGAGGTCCCTTCCCACTACAAATACAGGAAAGTGGCCAAGACCTGCAACCACAGAAACAACCAGGCATTTTAGCTAGCTGGTGAGCATCGGTCATTACCACCTTCATGATATGGCCTTCTTCCAGACAGCACCACTCATCACTGGCCTCGTGCAGCCATCCGTCTCTTTAGTAGGTCCCATGGAATCCCATTCCCTCGCGTAGGTGTTCAGGGACAAATTAAAACAAACACCTTGGATCCGAGCAGAGCATGGCATATACCATCAAGACAACAGGCACATCAGTCTATGCAAAATCGTGCCAAGAGCCCCAGAAAAACCACTCGCAATGGAAAGGAATTTCAAAGAAATGGAACATATGGGCCATTTCCAGAAGGCCTCCAGCCCTTAGGCAGCCTTATTTCATATGATAAAAAAAATTATTCCTTGGCACCCTTCTCTCCAGAATATTTAGATCAAGAATTTGAGCTGATTTGTAAACAACGTTCACGTGACTGGGAAAGCGTCCTACAAAAAGAACCAAATCCACAAGTCCAGCCTAAAGAGACAGTTAGCCATAAAACGAAATTACCCTCTCGGACAGAAACATTACCCTAGTACGTGTGCCGAACCTTTTATGTTCTTCCATCCCAGTAGCCTACTATTGATAAAACTAGAGTTAATGCTCAACAAAAACCCAGAGAGAGACATCAAAGTACATAGAATCCCCTGCCTTATATACGGTTTACAGGATGATTCACAGAGAATCCTGCAGCAAAAATGTTCAGTCAGACACTGATACCAAAATTCTCGTATCTCCAGTCACACAAATGACTGGAATAATTGTAGCAACTAGAATCTGTCAAGTACTGCCCTCAAGAGTAGCTGTCAGTTCAAAAGTCAAATGGTTGAAGTCCCTAATTGGATGATAAAAAAAAAAAAAACTTACAAGGAATATTCCCAAGGATCTTAGAATTCTGATGAATTGACAACATATTCCCACAAAAAGAATTATGAGAGAGTGAAGGAGAAAATACTGGGTCAGTCATTACTTATTCTCACCCTAGCCTTCTGAAGAATTATAAATTTTATATTGACCCTTACATATAATATACATACACACATGTATGTATATATACATACATATATATATATATATATATATATATATATATATATATATATATATATATATATATATATATATACATATATATATATATATATATGTGTGTGTGTGTGTGTGTGTGTGTGTGTGTGTGTGTGTGTGTGTGTGTGTGTGTGTGGCAAAGAGGTAATTAAATAGATAGATGAATCTAATACCCAAAACTATTCTCCACGTGGAGCAAGACCCTCATTGAAATGCCTTCCTGAGACGATCAAACGCAACAGTGGAACGTCATCAAACTCATCACGGAAGAATTCGAAATTTCTCTTAACGTTGAATGTCCCCAATCATGAGGTCCTCTTGCAAACAGTTTCGTCAGTCTTCAGATACACGGAGTTCTGATTTTTACTGGTCTGTTAAATTTTGTTATATTTATTTTTTTTTTTATCTAGAAACACAGCAGTGTCACATTTGGAGTAAGGAAACATGAACTGTCTTTCGTTACCCTTTGTAGCGTCAATATCGCAAGTGTAATATTTGTCTCTTTTTCATGACAACATTCTTCAGTTGCTAAGGATGGGACTTCTACACCTAGGTAGCATTTGAGTGCATTAACCTCTCCTTGTTTCATCTCCAGATTCTGTACAGAAATATTTTTGAGAAATAATGTGCTTTGAATAATAAGATAATATAATTACCTACATCTTCTGGCTGTTAAAAATACTTTCCTAAATCTTATCAGACCTAAAGTAACAGTATTATGAGAACCACGTCGATCCCCTTCATATGTATTGCACCATTCTCCTTTCTATTGGGCTTCGTCCCATAACATCTCTCCATCACAAGCAGCCTTACGCTTCTTAGGCCTTCTTTACCTCTGTCCTTTGGGCCTTGCTTTCACTAGACTTCAGAATGATGCACCAAATTTAGCTAACCATCTCCTCCCATTCTCCTCATACAGTCAAACCATATCATAGCTACCCCTACGAGAAAAATACCCCTTTCAAATTTCATTCTCCCAAACGTATTACGCAGACGGATTTTGGTCATTTTTTAAAATAATCCTATGATCTGTGCATCATTCGTAGTCATATCCATTGCATTTCCATAGAGAAACACCATTTGAAGCTCATTTCAATCAAACCGTCTTGTATTGCTATCAACTTTCAGGTTTCATTCCATCATACTTTCTTGATGGTCCTGTTCTTCTTCTTCTTCTTCTTCTTCTTCTTCTTCTTCTTCTTCTTCTTCTTCTTCTTCTTCTTCTTGTAGAGGATATTTGTTACTATTATCATTATTATTCATATATTTTTTTAGGGTTTCTTTGTTGGATAATTCCTGAGGGTGCCACCTTTTCTAACCTTAGTTCCTGAGTTGACTGTAAATAATGGATGAAGACGCCAAACCCGAGGATCATCCCCCCCCCCCCCAAACCCCGCCCCCCTGCCCATCACCTTCCTCCTCCTTACACTCACACCACTCCACATGAGACCATGATATTTGAATGCTGATGGTGTCTACACTATTTTTTCCTAGCCATAACTTCATGACAGAACAATAACTCCTCGTAAAACAGATTTTGAATAAGATTGCAATATAAAGAAATTGATAACTCACGCTCTTAGTTTTATGTGTAGTTGGATTATACAATATTCAAATTAAAATCATTTTCAGTCATTCCACAGTCTACACCAAGGTTTCTAAGGACCAAACGTAATGTAGGCAATGAATGATTAGACACTTGCGCTTATAAAGTAACTACCGCTGTTACTGAATGCTGAATCAGTTTCAACAGAAGGACATTTATTATACACATGAACACGTGACCCGGTATAATCTAGTAAACAAATATTTATTTATCTAGTTTTTTGCTGATTAACAAAAATTTAATGACACTCCCTCCCAAACAAAGTATTCGCTCTATTTCCCGCTGCCGTGTATATCGGCTACGTATTGACATGACCGAATCCAATTTTGCAATATCGAGCACATTTGCCCATTCACTGTGAATGATAGAAATTAGGTTCTTCTTTACGAGGGCATTTCGTTATCCGATGTGGACTGCGCTCGTTCCGAAGCCGCACATTTCTGGGTCGACAAATGACAAAGCTTCTCGAATTATGATCAGTTTTCCGTCGGAAATCCGTAGAAAGTTTGTTGTTTCGTGAAGTGTTGTCTTGTTATTGTGTCAGCAGGTGTCTTCCGTTTATCTTAGGCAATAGGAGGGAGTGAGAAGATTGGATTAACTAGAAAAAGGGCTATATCAAGTGTCTGTTGACTGGTTTAGAGCTATTCACGCACACACACACACACACAAAGGTTAGGCCATTGTGACTTCCAAGTGAAAAAACAATCCATTTTTGAAATAAGGAAGTAAACTTCTTCCCTTACTACTGTCTTTGCAAGATTGTCAAGAACTGTGACATCTCGAATGCACTGTAAAGGTGACTGGGTGATGTATATGAAACAGGCCTTACGCCAGAATGTTAAATTACACGATACCGGTCCCTGAGGGACATCGAGGCGTTCAGTGAATTAGAGGTCTATTGTGGGCCTTTAGAATCGGACCAACAGCCGAAACCATATAGCCTAGTAGAATAAGAAATAAAAGTCAAATATAGAAAAAAAATGCTTTTGATCAAAATAGAAATGAAGGAATATAATACCGAACAACCAATGATGGGGAAGTGAAATATGAAAAAGATTCCTATGGAAAGCTCTGAAATTGCCTCTAGTTTATTTCTGAACTAAAGAAGATCATGTTGAATGAAACAGTGAGCATTCATTTAAAGGCGCTGTGCTCATGTGGGCTTCCATTCAGTATTTTAGACATTGACTTCGCCTCGCCTTGAATATTTATTGGTATGGCATTTTTCAGTGGCGCTTTGTTGTTTTATGTGTGTCGTTTTTTTATTAATGTTCCCTCACGTGGGTATTTTCCTTCTTACTTATGCTCTTTTTAGATATATGTTTACATACATAAAAACACACACAAACCAAAGACAAACGTACACACACTAATATATATATTATGTACATATATACATATATATATAAATAAATAAATTATACATTATATATATATATATATATATATATATATATATATATATATATATATATATATATATATATATATTGTCAGGTTTCCTGATGATTTGTTTTGTTTTTAAAGTACCTTGTTTTAATTGTTTACCTGCTCTTGGGTATTTTGCGTAGGGAGGCGAGGTGTCGTTCTTCTCTCCATTTTTTCAGAAGGGGTCAGATTTCAGGCAGCACACCGTCTAGTTCTCAGAGGAGAACACAACAGCGGTGGATTTCAAGTATCGCCTTGTGGTTGGTGATGGCAGCAGTAGCGGAGGTTGTCTGCCAATGATGGTTCTGGAAGCAGCTGGCGATGGTTTTCTGTGGACAGCAGGAGGAGGACCTTGACCTAGTTCCCGAGGAGATGGTATCGGCATGGAAGTGTGCGATGGTGGCTCTTGAGGATTTTGTTCTTGAAGAGGAGTGGCTCCTGAGGATTTTGTTCTCAAAGAGGAGTGGCTCCTGAGGATTTTGTTCCTGAAGAGGAGTGGCTCCTGAGGATTTTGTTCTCAAAGAGGAGTGGCTCCTGAGGATTTTGTTCCCGAAGAGGAGTGAGAAACTCGTGTGTAGTCCCCAGTTTTTCCAAAGAGGGTGTTCTTCTGTGGCAGCTGAGAAACTGTGGGCGGCATGGAAGTGTTCGATAGTTGTCCTCGTGGTTCTTAAAGTGTCTCCCTCTCTCTCTCTCTCCGTGCGTCTCAAGATTGGATCTTTTGCAATTCTTATGGTTGTCATTAATATATGACAAGGTTATTATTATGATCATTAATGTATAATTGTTATGGTTGTCATTAATATATGACTAGGGTATTGTTGTGCTGGAGTGAGTACGACTCCTGATTATTTATGATTGTTATTATTGACGAAGCAAGTGAGGCTCATGTTATTATTGTGTAAGTTATGTACGTCTATTATTACTGACTGTTTTACTGCTGCTTTGAATTTTTTTTTATTTATAGCTTATTATTATTGTGTAATGTTATGTTTGTCTATTATTATTGACTGTTTTACTGCTGCTTTGATTTCTTTATTTAAGGGTTACTGAGCCATTATTGTGCTGTTTAAAGTTATTGTTGATTATTTTTGTTTTGTTGTGCTGTCTGAAATCTGGGCTCGTGTGTACATATCTGTAATATTGTAATCATAATAAATTAAGTTTTAAGGTAATTTGAGTATTTTCTTTGGCACCCTTCTCCTTGAGATTGTCACAGTCCTTCAGACCTCTCCTAGTCCCCAATGCTTAAGATCTATTTTAAAGAACCTGACGGCCCCACAGAAATAGGGGTTTGTTACAATAAATATACGTTTGTCCACGATTAATTACTTTAATTAATTAATGATTAGGATAAGCCTAGATTGCACTCACCGTGGACATACGTAATTACCAATTAATACATGAGATATACAAAAATTACATATAGCTATAC
The DNA here is from genome assembly GCA_039081455.1 of Macrobrachium rosenbergii. Lineage (NCBI taxonomy): Eukaryota > Metazoa > Arthropoda > Malacostraca > Decapoda > Palaemonidae > Macrobrachium > Macrobrachium rosenbergii. Next base: position 227,838 of record JANJGK010000820.1, on the reverse strand, counting down.
TGGTAGGTCGCCAATTGAAAGATTAATCAGTACAAAAATATTACTTCATTCACACAACATAAGCAAATTTAATTAAAGAATACTGATTTAGCTCTCAATAAAGAAAATACTGGTAGAATTTACAGAGCTTCAAACACTGATTCTGTTTACAAGAAGTACATTACTGTTCCAATGGAAAACCCAACAAGACTCTGGGTCCCTTCTAGGGACTCCTTTGCAAATTACTAAATTTCATGGAATGCCGCACGTTGAATAGCCTGCCACAGTAGGGCAGAAATTCTTCCAAGCAAGATGGAAATAGATGACACCTCTCTCAGAAACAGATTCCCAGATAAAAC
>JANJGK010000820.1:190000-225000 GCA_039081455.1 Macrobrachium rosenbergii | reverse complement strand
AATTTATGGAGTCAGATGGAACTAGGTCGAGAGACCCGAGGTAAAATCTTTGTGTTCAACAAATAGTTTGATTCCTCAGCAATATTGTCAGTCAGGTGATCTTCCGAAGTGTTATGTATATTCGTGAGTACGTGCGTTAATTTGATCTAGATTACGCCAAAATCTGCCCTAAAAGTGAGTTTGATCGTTCATTAACGTGATAGAACTGCAGTTGTCTAGACGTAGCTTTGGAGAGGATCCAGGCTTAAGCGGCAGATAAGGTAGAGTTTGAAATCTCTGTTTTTATGGGAGAAAATTGAACTTGTGATTTTTTACCATGATTTTCTAATCATTATGAACTTTTGAACTGGTGTGGGAGATTTAATATGAATATTCATACCTCTTTTATATTATTGTTTTGTCATGTTACGTTTGCCATATCTTGGCTATGCATTTTACACTTTCCATTATTGTGTTTTGCATTTCATATATTTTTGGGAGTTTTCTATCATGTTTGATTCTTCCGACAGATGTCAGTGGACAGATGTCAGTGGACAGTGTGGACTGTTTCGAATAACATGTGGTAGACTGGTTTGACATGACTTTAATTATTGATTTGGGGAGTATGTGTGAGTTTGGATATTTTCAGGCTATTAGCCATAGTGAGACTTCGTTAATCAGAAGTGTTTTACAGTTCAGAGTTTAGTTATCTAACTCGATATTTCAGTTATTATGCATTTTAATCTTTGCTTTGTTTTGTTCATTTCTTGTTGGGTTATTTGAATAATAAACTTATTTTTGTAGAAACTATTGCGTTTCTTTAAATGGTCCATTTAGTTGATTTGGTGAGAATGAGTGCGATTCGGGTGGGTGAACTTCGGAAAACGATGAGAGGGAGAGAGAGAGGCGATACACAGAGAGAGAGAGAGAGAGGTGATGCACGGTGAGAGAGAGAGAGAGAGAGAGAGAGAGAGAGAGAGAAAGAGGAGAAAAATAGATGTAAGTGTTGCCGTGAGCGAACGTTCATACGCCTCCGTTCCATGAAAATAAGATCGTTGGAGCACGTTACGTACACTTTCAAAAGAGTGTTAATTCTGTCCTCGTTACAGAAAAATTGGTGGCAGCACGATTTTAATGTCTTTAATGATGGCGAAAGAGGGAGATTGCTAATAGACTAATTGGTAACGTTGATGCCCAAGGCATAGGCGACTTCACCTAAGAGCTAAGGCGACGGGTCAGTGTTGAATGACTGAGTAGGTCGTGATTACGTGTGAAATACGGGGAACCTTTCCTTTTTTTTTTTTCCGTTTCTATTCGAGTACTGGGAGTGGGGAGTTGTGAAATAGATCTGGATGATCTCTAGAGCGATTTTGGGGTTAACAAAATACCCAAATAAGTGTGAATAGTGGCGATTGTGAGTTAATTACGCAAAGTGATGATTCAACTAGAAACGCGCTGGGTGTCTTTTTTGCTTCGCCGTCGAGTAGGTGACGTCACAGGTTAGCAAGTTGAGAGATAGGTACTTCGTTTTCTGTTTCAAAATTGGTAAGTACCCCATTCTCGTAAGTTGCGCAGAACGCCGTTTTCTGTTCTTCTTTTAGAGGGGGTAACTTGTGCCTTTCTCTAGTGTTCTTTTTGGTTTCTCTTTTTATGTTGTTACGCTCAGGGCGTGTGATTACTCACAAAATGCCGGACGATGCAGCAAGCACATCCCAATCAATTGTGGTGCATAAAGTGACGAACATTAGCGCGGGAATTACAAATTTTAAAGGGTTAGTGGATGGAAAGCCAACCCAAAATATAGAAACTTTCATTGAGTCAGTGAACAATTATCTGAATTCCAAGAAAATTACGAATGGCGCTGAAGCTTTAACAGAGGCTAAATCATTTCTGGATTTAGATAAAGGAGATATTGGGAAACGAGCACGCAGTTTCGGGTTCAGAAGGTGTAAAACTTGGAATGAACTGCAGAAATTTCTACGAGCTACCTATGGCGGAGTTCAACGTGAATGCGCAGTTCGGAATTTGCGAGAGTTTCTCAAAATAAAGAAGGGCAATGATTCACTAGTCACATACAGTGCGAATTTATTTGATGCAGTAGTTGAATTAAAGAAATCTATAATAGGTTCTCCATGGGTAACTGGAAATAATATCTCCTTAGATAATTTTGAAAGATTGTTACACTTTGCTTGCCTTTTAACGTCAGTCCCAGATGTAATTGTAGATAGTTTTGATAAGAGGATTGATCAGGATACAGACGAATCCTTTTTGTTTGCACAGATTAACAAAAATCTAGCAAAATGCCCGACACTGGACAGTAGTTTTGTACAGGGAGGTGCAAAGATGTCAGCTGCGGTTTCCAAACCACAGAATAATGATAGTCGCTCGCATTCGGGAAATGATGCAACAGCGAAGACATGTGCACGAGTAGAATCGAAGAAAATTCCAGAGAGATCAGTCACAACGGTACGTTGTTTCAATTGTGATAAAATAGGCCATAGTAAATCAAATTGCAGAGTGAGATATTGTTCAGTTTGCAAATCTTCAGATCATGGATGGAGATTTTGCCCAGCCACGAAGAATAGAGATTATTCAGGGAAGTCACGGGGAGGTTTTTCTAGATATGACAGGAGAATTCCACATGATGCAAGTTCTAGATACACAAAGGAACAGCAGAATTTTCACAAGATAAGTTCGAAAACAGACACAGGATAATGACTAATCAGGTCGTAGAGTCACTAGAACCTAGGCCGATGGTACGTGGATTCTCTAATGGCAATGAAATTTCTATTTTCATTGATTCTGGTAGCTCAGTTAACTTAGTAAATGCTGACCTTTTTCACTCGAGGTTTCCAGAGTGCAAATTAGTCCCTTCTAGTGAGACAGTGTGTGATGTACAAGCGAGGAAACTGAATATTTTAGGTTCGTCATTTCTTACGCTTTGTATCGGTGGAAAGACAATAGTAGAATCATTTTTGGTCATAGAAGGATTAGCCTTAGGTGAAATGGTTTTGCTAGGACACCCTTCTTGTATGCGACATAACATCAACATTCTTACGGGAGTTCAGGGGATTACAATAGGTGAGTCGGGTTGTTTTGTTCCATATATACACAGGAAAGAAACTTGTGAGAAACCTAAGACACAGTCAGAGACATGTGTAACACATTCATTAGAGAGTGAAGATATTCCGCAGAGATCTTTCAAAGGATTTTTGTTGGAAGATGTTGAATTGCAACCGCGAGTTCCTACATTAGTTAAAGTGTCGCTGAAAGAGAAAAAGTTTCCTTCTCAAGTGTGCGTTGTTGAGGGAACCGAGAAACTCAAAGACGTTGTGAGTACGGTGTCAGTGAATGAAATTTCAGTCGCAGGCGTGACTTCAGTAGAATTAGTTAGCTATCAAGACTCAGTGAAAAAATATCACAAGGGTACCTATGTAATTGATTTTGAAGAGTTTAATGAAGAGCATAAATTAGTGAGTTTTTGTGGAGACGGGAATATGTTTCCTAACGAGGAGCAACAGTTCCGAAGTCAGGTTCTACATGAACACTTGGCTAAAGTTGATTATCCTGAATATTCAGATAAAGTAGAGAAAGTGTTGAAAGAATATCTAGATATCATTGCTTTGAAGGGAGATAAATTAGGAGTTACAGATGTTTTAGAACATTCAATCCGCCTAGAAAAGGGTACAAATCCCATATATATTCCAGCATATCGAATTCCTTTTAAGATCAGGGAAGAAGTAGAAAAAGAAGTTCAGAAGTGGGAGTCGGAAGGCATTATCAGACCGTCCAATTCTCCGTTTAATTTTCCTTTGCTTGCAGTTCCTAAGAAAGACGGTAGTATCAGAGTTTGTGTAGATTTTCGTAAATTGAATGAAAAAACATGCCCAGATAGATATCCGGTAGCTTGTTTGCCTGATTTGTTTGTTGAGATCGGTGGCAAGAATATATATTCATCTATAGATCTGATGCAAGGGTTTTTACAAGTTCCCCTTTGTGAGAGTAGCCGTAAATATACAGCATTTTCGGTACCAAAGGGACATTACGAGTTTAATAGGATGCCTTTTGGATTACAAGGGTCCCCAATAACATTTACTAGACTGGTTAACACAGTACTTCATGGCTTGTTAGGAAAGTCGGTGTTTGTGTACATGGATGACATTCTCATATGCACAGATACAATTGAAGAACATCTAAAGGTGTTAAAAGAAGTCCTCAAGCGATTACGGTTCGCTGGGTTAAAGGTCAAATTGGCCAAATGTGAGTTTCTGAAGAGAAAAATTGTCTATTTAGGACATGTTATCTCTAAAGAGGGAGTTAGAGTGAATGATGAGAAAGTTAAAGCCATTGTGAATTTTCCAGTTCCCAAAACCAGGAAACAGATTCGTTCGTTCCTAGGTATGTCGGGTTTCTTTCGCCGTTTTGTGCGGAATTTTTCTACAATAGCGTCTCCATTGACAGATTTGTTACGAGAAGACGTTAAGTTTGTTTGGGGTGATAGTCAACAATTAGCTTTTGAGAAGCTTAAGAACGCTTTGGTGAACCCACCAGTTTTGAAGTTTCCAGATTTTAGTCAACCGTTCACCTTAGTGACTGACGCGAGTCAGGAAGGTATAGGTGCGTGTTTGATGCAGAAATTTGAGGGGAAATTACACCCAATTGCTTTTTATAGCAGAAAGTTCAAAACGCGTGGTAGTAACGAAAGGCTGATGTCAGTTGTGGACAAGGAGGCTTTCGCAGTCGTCTCTAGCCTTGTTCATTTTAAGATGTTGTTGTTGGGAAATAAAGTTGAGATTTTTACAGATCATCAACCGTTGTTAGAGCTTTTTAATAAGCCAAATTTGTCGCCCAAGAGAGCACGTTGGTTCCTAACATTGAGAGATTTTGATGCAAACCTCAAATACATTGAAGGTAAGCATAATGTAGTTGCAGATGCATTGAGCAGATATTTTCCGGTCGAGGATGAGGAAATACACACCGAATCCTGTGTGGGTGAAGAGAGTAATTATTTGGTGTCTAATGTCTCTGATATTAGTAGTTCTGAGAGATCGCATGTAGAGGACATACACGTTCCTACAGTGCATACTTCGGGGAGAAATAGTGAGTCGGCAGTCTCGGGAGAGATTGTTATTCGTGATAGTGAGAGTAACGCAGTGTGTTATATTACGGGTGAAAATGTCACTTGGGACATAGGCTTGCTGGAACAAAAGCAAGATGAAGATAAATTGTTGTCAGATGCTAAGGCATTTCTTAAGGGAGTTTCACCGAAGAAAGGGTATAAGTTGCCTTTTTCTGGTCTAGAGTTGGAGAATAATTTATTGGTGAGGAAAGTTAAGTATAACTTGCGAAGTACTCGAAGCATGGGTGAGATTACACAAATCATCGTGCCAGAGAGTCTAGTACCACAAGTTCTAGACATTGTACATTGTAAATTTGGTTCTCCTCATTTGGGTGTAGACAAGACGTATGAAAACGTCAGGTCAAAGTTCTTTTGGAAAAATATGTTTTCCGCAGTAGAAGCCTTTGTGAAGAAGTGCGCTATTTGCAATGCGAATAAGCCAGCGACGACAGTGTCGTGTCGTTTGGGTTCATATCCCATACCACATAGGCCGTTTCAGAGAGTGCATATGGATATTCTGGGTAACTTCTCAGAGTCCGCTTATGGTTATAGACATTTATTAGTAGTTGTTGATGAGTTGACTCGCTTTGTCGAGATTTTCCCACTGAAATACAAATCAGCTGAGGAAGTTGCTATAGCGTTTTTTAAGGGGATAATTTGTCGATATGGTGTTCCAGAATGTCTGATCACAGACAATGGTAGGGAGTTTATTAATAAGACTTTAGACGGTCTTGCTAATTTGTTGGGGATAAAGAAAGTATCTATAATCCCGTATAGACCTGAAGCAAATGGGTTGTGTGAGAGGGCGAATCGGAAAGTAATCGAAGCTTTACGCATGACGGTGGGAGGTTCCGATACACATTGGGACAGATCTTTGGATGAAGTGCGATATAGTATCAATACTATGATGAATGACACAATTAAGATATCTCCAGCAGAAGCTTTGTATGGATACAAGTTGAAAGGACCTTTTGATTTGTTACCAGAGTGTGTTCAGGGTGATGTTACGGTCACTTCATTGATAAATACAGCGAGAGAAAGATTTGCACGTATCAGTAAAGAACTTGAACTTAGTTCGCGTGAAATGGTAGAGAAAAGTAACGCGAAATCGAGGGGAGTGGCTTTTTCGATGGGTGATAGAGTGTTTGTTAAAGTGAATGTTCGGAATGATCTGAATTATAAGTTAAGTCCGAAGTTCCACGGACCTTTTGAGATTGTAGAGATCAAAAGAGGGAATAGATTTGTAGTTAAAGATGTAAACACTGGAGTGACGAAATTGACCCATATTTCGAAGTTAAAGAAAGTTGGGATGTAATGGAACGTTTGTATATAGTTAGAGGGATAGATGGGTTAATATTTGTATATATGATATTTTTTAAATTTTTTTTTTGTCTCTTGTTCATTTTGGATGTTGAAGTTCTTAGTCATTTGTTTTCGAATGATTTTAGAAATTGAGACATGGGCTAATTTCATACGAGATTTGACCCGTGTGTTAGTGGGTTGTTGTGTTATGATGTATTTTATCATCTGACGCAATATGGGTGTTGTTTAGGATTTCTTTTGGGGGAGGTACTTAGTATATCGGACCGAACAAGTCTGATCTTTTTTTTCGAGTTGGGAGATCGTGTTTGAGTGTTTGGATTTTTTTTTCCAGTTTCTTTTTTTTTAAATTAAGGGAGCTGTATTGTGAGTAATTGTAATTGTTATGATCATGGGAGCGATTGCCATTACGTCAATTGCTGTTTTGTTGAGAGTTAGTCAGGTGTTGCGAAATATTTGCTAACCGGAGTAGAACTTTCATGTCTTTTACGAGATATGATACCTTTTAGTGTTTGGATAGAATTTTTTTTTGTGAGTGAGTTCCGTAGAGTTATTGTGCTTAATAGTGAGTTGACTGTGATTATTCTGAGATACAAACTTGGAATTAGTTCACATTGTGAGTGTTTGACTTTTGCATTAGTGGTTTTGTTTGGTTCAGTAACATGAAACCTTTTTGTTATTAGACCTTTTTCGAGTGTTTTTGGGAGACTTAGTAGTGACATGGGATAGAGTAGAGACCATGTTCATTTTGGGAGATCAATATCAAGGTTCGGGAGTTGATTATAAGACGAGTTGTGCTTTAGTTAGAGAGAAGTGTGTGTGTGACAGTAGTATTTTCCAGTTGCGAGTTGTGTCTGTGGGTGGTTGTGAATTATCATTGGTTCATAGACAGACTCCGACAGAATGTGACTTTAGACAGTTCCTGCGAGATTACCACATTGAGTCCACCAGTACTCTTCATGCCGTGTTTTTGCAAGGAGTATGCAGTTACAATGATGTGCCAGAGCAACAAGTCGACGACATTCGTTCATCGAGGGTCCGAGCAGTTCGATTCATCCTGCAGAATCCTGTCTACGGAATTTCTCGTACTTAGCCGTGCTGTATTCAACAGTTCCGAGAAGATAATTATGCGTCATACGCATAACGAGCATTTGGTAGTGGAGGTACCTACAACCAAGGTGCCAATGACGGTTCCACCGTTGGAAGACATTGACGATTCCGTGATGTTCCAGTATCAGGAATATATTATGCCGACAATTTTAATTGTCTTAATAGCTATTTTACTGATAATTCTTGTTGTGGGGTAGTAAAGCTTATTCGTGTTTGTAAGATTACATGTAAAGGCTCTAAGAACTCAACCCCAGTGACTTTGGAAGTGCGTCATGAGAGCAGTCCTTAAAGCTGCAGTGCAGTAGACATTGCTAATTGATCATAGTCCTATTCTGTTATGTTTTATACATATGCTTTTGTTTTAGTTTGCCGTTGAGGAGAGCGAGACGCTCTTATGTGGTGGCCGAGCTCTATTTCAGAAAATATGGCTGCTACAAGTTTAAAGGACACATATATGCATTTCATAGCTTCAATGCTTTAAGATGTGATGAAAGAATTTATGGAGTCAGATGGAACTAGGTCGAGAGACCCGAGGTAAAATCTTTGTGTTCAACAAATAGTTTGATTCCTCAGCAATATTGTCAGTCAGGTGATCTTCCGAAGTGTTATGTATATTCGTGAGTACGTGCGTTAATTTGATCTAGATTACGCCAAAATCTGCCCTAAAAGTGAGTTTGATCGTTCATTAACGTGATAGAACTGCAGTTGTCTAGACGTAGCTTTGGAGAGGATCCAGGCTTAAGCGGCAGATAAGGTAGAGTTTGAAATCTCTGTTTTTATGGGAGAAAATTGAACTTGTGATTTTTTACCATGATTTTCTAATCATTATGAACTTTTGAACTGGTGTGGGAGATTTAATATGAATATTCATACCTCTTTTATATTATTGTTTTGTCATGTTACGTTTGCCATATCTTGGCTATGCATTTTACACTTTCCATTATTGTGTTTTGCATTTCATATATTTTTGGGAGTTTTCTATCATGTTTGATTCTTCCGACAGATGTCAGTGGACAGATGTCAGTGGACAGTGTGGACTGTTTCGAATAACATGTGGTAGACTGGTTTGACATGACTTTAATTATTGATTTGGGGAGTATGTGTGAGTTTGGATATTTTCAGGCTATTAGCCATAGTGAGACTTCGTTAATCAGAAGTGTTTTACAGTTCAGAGTTTAGTTATCTAACTCGATATTTCAGTTATTATGCATTTTAATCTTTGCTTTGTTTTGTTCATTTCTTGTTGGGTTATTTGAATAATAAACTTATTTTTGTAGAAACTATTGCGTTTCTTTAAATGGTCCATTTAGTTGATTTGGTGAGAATGAGTGCGATTCGGGTGGGTGAACTTCGGAAAACGATGAGAGGGAGAGAGAGAGGCGATACACAGAGAGAGAGAGAGAGAGGTGATGCACGGTGAGAGAGAGAGAGAGAGAGAGAGAGAGAGAGAGAGAAAGAGGAGAAAAATAGATGTAAGTGTTGCCGTGAGCGAACGTTCATACGCCTCCGTTCCATGAAAATAAGATCGTTGGAGCACGTTACGTACACTTTCAAAAGAGTGTTAATTCTGTCCTCGTTACACATGTGTAAGTGCGTGTAAAGCATTTTTGCATACATATATGAGGCGTGGTATGCATATACAAGCTGTCTGATAATGACGAACGGAGTGACGGGCAAACTTTGAGGTAAAACTCCACGAAACAAATTTGAGGATGAAATCGAGACTCAGCGAACCAACTTCCACAATTGAGGAGCATCCACGTCATTAGCTGGTCCTTCATCTCACTCCTCTTTTCTTTTCTGACGGGGCGGATCTGCCTTGCTTCATTTTTCCACTGAATGCTCTTATTTGACATTTTGGTTTTATTAGAAGACCAAAAGTTTCAGAAATCTGAATGACCTCCAGCCTATATAACTGGGAGGTAAAGTGCTTAGTGAACGATCACCTATGTACTAGCATTAGGGATTATGTATTGGTCGTTAAGTCAGTACTTTACGTCTCATGTTCCTCGCCAGTTTCCGAGTTGTTAAAGTTCTTCACTGGGTGGGTCGATATCGTACTCGCCTAGCACCCTCCTAAGCCCGCGTTCGATTCTCCGGCCGGCCAATTGGTTCTTAGCCACGTAAAATAAGTCTAATCCTTCGGGCCAGCCCTCTCTGGGAGAGCTATTAATCAGCTCAGTGGTCTGGTTAAACTAAGGTATACTTTTTTTTCCCGAGTTGTTAAACTGGCTATTATATAACCTAACGATGGTTGTCATGTTTATGAAATGTCCTGTTGTCTTTATCAAACTATTTGCCAAGATCTGACATGCTGCTTTCTTAGCCAGACGTGTCCATTATGCCTGGGTCTTCTCTTTGTAAACTAATTTTTGTAACTTTTCGTTCAACTCTTGAAACGTCTGCTCGCAGACTTCTAATGGTTGATAATTCTGATATCTCCTTATTCTTCTTTGTCTTGTTTATCATCATCCCTTTTCCTTATCAAAGCTTCTATTCATATTTATGCTTCTAATTTAGCCTTCGTTATTTTTACCTCTACTTCCAGCCACAATATTCTACGGTTCTCACTCAGTGACAAGTTACTCTCTCAAGACAGCACATCTAGACAAGATTCCCGTAAATTTCGCGAGATCTGTTACTCCCCGGCTGTTCCAACCATTCATTCCATTCTTTTCCTTTATCAAGTTCTTCGATTTTGTCATTTCCTCATTTACTTCGAGCTTTTCAGGAAGAGGTTGCGATGCTCAAGTTGCTCGTGCACATTTCTCAAGCCATTCTCCCTCGCCAACATCATCAAATCTATATTAGTGTTATCTGTAGCTGCCGAGAAATTTTCTCGTGAATGTAGCGTCAGTTTTATTTTTGTTCACTGCTTGGTCATGCTGGACCAAGGAAAGGCATCTGACTAACGACTACTCCTCTGCCCCTTCTTTAGACTAACGTTCGCCTACGGGGTGGAATTGACCGTCAATGACCTTTCTGAGAGCACTTTCTCTGTTACAAGGTGACCTATATCGTCAGTCACCCCTGCTTGACCTCTTTCGTATATTGGCAATGGCCCCTCCTTGACCTCTTCTGTAGATCATCTCTCTGTCGTAATTTTCCTTAACCGTGACTGACCTCTCCTGACCTTTTCTGTAAATAAGCGACCTCTCCTCTACCATTTCAGTAGACCCTTTCTCTCTGTTTCAAGATCCTCGACTGTAGGTGTCTTTACCGTAAGGAAGCCTTGCTAATATAAATGATACAAGCACCGTTTTGTCAAGTGTTCCCTTGAGCAGTTGACAAAAACTGCACCACTCATTTCCATCTGCCCCACGCCATTAGGCTGTCAGTCCAGTTAGCCTCTGGTTTAAAAATCCTCTCTCTTTCTCTCTCTCTCTAACATTCTTTTGACAAAGGACACTCTCTGCATTGCTATTAATCAGTGCTTCTAACACAAGTATAGATAAATGTCCGTGCTTCTTGGGTCTGTCTCTCAAGACATTTTGCAGAGGATTAGAATCTTCAGAGCGTTTGGTCATGAAAAAAGTATATCTTATTCATCGATGTTATGCATCTTAGTGCAGTTGTCACTGCTATTATTGCACTTGTGCTATTCTCTCGTTTATTTAGAAGCAGTTTTATTTTGAGAGAATTGTCTTTTTTCATCATTGTGCGAAGTAACAGAGACGGCGGTAATCATTTCTTCTACCTGGTATTATTACCATTAATCTCGATTTTCATCAAATTTTCTTGAAGTCTGAAAGGAAAGTGCTCCGTGGTCACCTGATTATTTGGTCTAGAGGGTTATGACAGGGACCTGTTTTCAAAGTCATGATGTAACAAACTCTGATATACGAGTATATATTTATATATACAAACTCTGATATACGAGTATATATATATATATATATATATATATATATATATATATATATATATATATATATATATATATACATACATACATATATATATATATATATATATATATATATATATATATATATATATATATATATATATATATATAAAGAAATAATCAACACACAATCACGTGTGGAAAAGAATTAAATTTCTGACTCACATCAGGATTGAACCCAGGTTTTTCAATTGAAGGCAAGGGCGCTGATTATTTCTATCTTATTCACTCAGAAGGGATAATTCGAATGAAATGCGGTCAATTGGGTCATTGCTGAGTCGGGAAGTTGGGGAAAACACGCTGGTATGCTAGCAGTTAGCTTGCCTTTCAATTGAAAGACTTGGGTTCGCTCCTGAAGTAAGTCAGAAATTTATATATATATATATATATATATATATATATATATATATATATATATATATATATATATATATATATATATCTATATCTATATCTATATATATATATATATATATATATATATATATATATATATATATATATATATATATATAAAAACCTCAAGCATCATTCGTGTAGAAGTCACTCTCTATATAAAGATTCTAAATGAAATTGAAAAATGATTCCACTCGTGTTACTGTATATCTAATCATGTTGTCTGAAGGCCTAAGAACATTTGATCCAAAATGCCCGGTGACATAAGAGGGTCAAGTAATGAGTTCCACCTTCTGGAGTCTTTTGGAGTAAGAGTAAAACCAGGAGAAGTAAGTTTGCTCTATTCAGCAACGTTTACCACTACACTGAGCTGATGGAATGCCACTGATTGAAAACAAACAGCTAGACAAAATGTGAAATTGTAGCACATGCCAGAGAAGACTAAAGCCAATTGTCTATGGATTTTTCATTAGACATTGCCTATTGTTGTATTACCTTAATAAAATTCTCAGGTTAATTGGTTTGTAAATTATGGACGAAATTTCAAAAGCGTGTGTGAAATCAAAGAAGAATTCCTAATATACGGAATATGCAGTCATTTAATTTTACTGGTAATGAAAAGTATTCACACCTTATCACAGAATGAACAATGAGGCAAATCCGAACATTTTCTGACACAGTGGCGTTTGAGTTTTTCATGAGAATTAGATAAATCTAAATAGCTAATAATAATGAAAATATAGATGGAGTTGTTTTATTTCGTAAATACATCTTTAACATTTTTATTGTAGGAAAGTAGAAATCTTCTAATCAATTCCCCGAAATATCTAAGCAAGCGTTGGAGAAACTCCTCAAGTCCCCACTTCCACCGGAAATGTTGGAATGAAACAGGTGTGAATTTTCACAGCGAGCATTATTACCCCCTCTCTCTAGATAGAAAAAAAATTGAGTTTTTTGTTCCATGTCGTTTTTCAACTTTCCTTTTCATAGACACCTTTTGCATATTTTTCCAGTTATATATAAATTTAAACAGATAATTCACATCTATATATTCATATGCTCAACGAATATCCCAAGAGAACTGCCAGATACTGGAGGAATGACGGAGTGATTTTCCTGGGAATATGACAAAATGTCAAACATGAAGTAAATTATCATATTCTTAAAAATTGTAGAAAATAAAATATGTTCAGACTTCAGCAAAGAATTATCCGCAAATATTCAACACATCATAAATAAGACTGCTAAAACCGTAGGTAAATCTTCTTTACATGACATGGTAAGCCCTGTACTCCGTTACAGTGGTTTATTTGTTCTCTGCTACATCGTCAGCCTCCAGAGAAAGAGAAGGAGCCAAGGGTTCTCTTTCTCGAGGGGTCGATCCCTTTTTGAAATGAGCCAGAAATATCTCTCGTCAGCCTCCAGGGAAAGAGAAGGAGCCAAGGGTTCTCTTTCTCGAGGGGTCGATCCCTTTTTGAAATGAGCCAGAAATATCTCTCGTCAGCCTCCAGGGAAAGAGAAGGAGCCAAGGGTTCTCTTTCTCGAGGGGTCGATCCCTTTTTGAAATGAGCCAGAAATATCTCTCGTCAGCCTCCAGGGAAAGAGAAGGAGCCAAGGGTTCTCTTTCTCGAGGGGTCGATCCCTTTTTGAAATGAGCCAGAAATATCTCTCGTCAGCCTCCAGAGAAAGAGAAGGAGCCAAGGGTTCTCTTTCTCGAGGGGGTCGATCCCTTTTTGAAATGAGCCAGAAATATCTCTCGTCAGCCTCCAGAGAAAGAGAAGGAGCCAAGGGTTCACTTTCTCGAGGGGGTCGATCCCTTTTTGAAATGAGCCAGAAATATCTCTCGTCAGCCTCCAGAGAAAGAGAAGGAGCCAAGGGTTCTCTTTCTCGAGGGGGTCGGTCCCTTTTTGAAATGAGCCAGAAATATCTCTCGTCAGCCTCCAGAGAAAGAGAAGGAGCCAAGGGTTCTCTTTCTCGAGGGGGTCGGTCCCTTTTTGAAATGAGCCAGAAATATCTCTCGTCAGCCTCCAGGGAAAGAGAAGGAGCCAAGGGTTCTCTTTCTCGAGGGGGTCGATCCCTTTTTGAAATGAGCCAGAAATATCTCTCGTCAGCCTCCAGGGAAAGAGAAGGAGCCAAGGGTTCTCTTTCTCGAGAGGGTCGATCCCTTTTTGAAATGAGCCAGAAATATCTCTCGTCAGCCTCCAGGGAAAGAGAAGGAGCCAAGGGTTCTCTTTCTCGAGAGGGTCGATCCCTTTTTGAAATGAGCCAGAAATATCTCTCGTCAGCCTCCAGGGAAAGAGAAGGAGCCAAGGGTTCTCTTTCTCGAGGGGGTCGATCCCTTTTTGAAATGAGCCAGAAATATCTCTCGTCAGCCTCCAGAGAAAGAGAAGGAGCCAAGGGTTCTCTTTCTCGAGGGGGTCGGTCCCTTTTTGAAATGAGCCAGAAATATCTCTCGTCAGCCTCCAGGGAAAGAGAAGGAGCCAAGGGTTCTCTTTCTCGAGGGGGTCGATCCCTTTTTGAAATGAGCCAGAAATATCTCTCGTCAGCCTCCAGGGAAAGAGAAGGAGCCAAGGGTTCTCTTTCTCGAGAGGGTCGATCCCTTTTTGAAATGAGCCAGAAATATCTCTCGTCAGCCTCCAGGGAAAGAGAAGGAGCCAAGGGTTCTCTTTCTCGAGAGGGTCGATCCCTTTTTGAAATGAGCCAGAAATATTTCTCGTCAGCCTCCAGGGAAAGAGAAGGAGCCAAGGGTTCTCTTTCTCGAGGGGGTCGATCCCTTTTTTAAATGAGCCAGAAATATCTCTCGTCAGCCTCCAGAGAAAGAGAAGGAGCCAAGGGTTCTCTTTCTCGAGGGGGTCGGTCCCTTTTTGAAATGAGCCAGAAATATCTCTCGTCAGCCTCCAGGGAAAGAGAAGGAGCCAAGGGTTCTCTTTCTCGAGGGGGTCGGTCCCTTTTTGAAATGAGCCAGAAATATCTCTCGTCAGCCTCCAGGGAAAGAGAAGGAGCCAAGGGTTCTCTTTCTCGAGGGGGTCGATCCCTTTTTGAAATGAACCAGAAATATCTCTCGTCAGCCTCCAGGGAAAGAGAAGGAGCCAAGGGTTCTCTTTCTCGAGGGGGTCGATCCCTTTTTGAAATGAGCCAGAAATATCTCTCGTCAGCCTCCAGAGAAAGAGAAGGAGCCAAGGGTTCTCTTTCTCGAGGGGGTCGGTCCCTTTTTGAAATGAGCCAGAAATATCTCTCGTCAGCCTCCAGGGAAAGAGAAGGAGCCAAGGGTTCTCTTTCTCGAGGGGGTCGATCCCTTTTTGAAATGAGCCAGAAATATCTCTCGTCAGCCTCCAGAGAAAGAGAAGGAGCCAAGGGTTCTCTTTCTCGAGGGGGTCGATCCCTTTTTGAAATGAGCCAGAAATATCTCTCGTCAGCCTCCAGGGAAAGAGAAGGAGCCATGGGTTCTCTTTCTCGAGGGGGTCGATCCCTTTTTGAAATGAGCCAGAAACATCTCTCGTCAGCCTCCAGAGAAAGAGAAGGAGCCAAGGGTTCTCTTTCTCGAGGGGGTCGATCCCTTTTTGAAATGAGCCAGAAATATCTCTCGTCAGCCTCCAGAGAAAGAGAAGGAGCCAAGGGTTCTCTTTCTCGAGGGGGTCGATCCCTTTTTGAAATGAGCCAGAAATATCTCTCGTCAGCCTCCAGAGAAAGAGAAGGAGCCAAGGGTTCTCTTTCTCGAGGGGTCGATCCCTTTTTGAAATGAGCCAGAAATATCTCTCGTCAGCCTCCAGAGAAAGAGAAGGAGCCAAGGGTTCTCTTTCTCGAGGGGGTCGATCCCTTTTTGAAATGAGCCAGAAATATCTCTCGTCAGCCTCCAGGGAAAGAGAAGGAGCCAAGGGTTCTCATTCTCGAGGGGTCGATCCCTTTTTGAAGTGAGCCAGAAATATCTCTCGTCAGCCTCCAGAGAAAGAGAAAGAGCCAAGGGTTCTCTTTCTCGAGGGGGTCGATCCCTTTTTGAAATGAGCCAGAAATATCTCTCGTCAGCCTCCAGGGAAAGAGAAGGAGCCAAGGGTTCTCTTTCTCGAGGGGGTCGATCCCTTTTTGAAATGAGCCAGAAATATCTCTCGTCAGCCTCCAGAGAAAGAGAAGGAGCCAAGGGTTCTCTTTCTCGAGGGGTCGATCCCTTTTTGAAATGAGCCAGAAATATCTCTCGTCAGCCTCCAGAGAAAGAGAAGGAGCCAAGGGTTCTCTTTCTCGAGGGGGTCGATCCCTTTTTGAAATGAGCCAGAAATATCTCTCGTCAGCCTCCAGGGAAAGAGAAGGAGCCAAGGGTTCTCTTTCTCGAGGGGTCGATCCCTTTTTGAAGTGAGCCAGAAATATCTCTCGTCAGCCTCCAGAGAAAGAGAAAGAGCCAAGGGTTCTCTTTCTCGAGGGGGTCGATCCCTTTTTGAAGTGAGCCAGAAATATCTCTCGTCAGCCTCCAGAGAAAGAGAAAGAGCCAAGGGTTCTCTATCTCGAGGGGGTCGATCCCTTTTTGAAATGAGCCAGAAATATCTCTCGTCAGCCTCCTGGGAAAGAGAAGGAGCCAAGGGTTCTCTTTCTCGAGGGGTCGATCCCTTTTTGAAATGAGCCAGAAATATCTCTCGTCAGCCTCCAGAGAAAGAGAAGGAGCCAAGGGTTCTCTTTCTCGAGGGGTCGATCCCTTTTTGAAATGAGCCAGAAATATCTCTCGTCAGCCTCCAGAGAAAGAGAAGGAGCCAAGGGTTCTCTTTCTCGAGGGGGTCGATCCCTTTTTGAAATGAGCCAGAAATATCTCTCGTCAGCCTCCAGAGAAAGAGAAGGAGCCAAGGGCTCTCTTTCTCGAGGGGGTCGATCCCTTTTTCAAATGAGCCAGAAATATCTCTCGTCAGCCTCCAGAGAAAGAGAAGGAGCCAAGGGTTCTCTTTCTTGAGGGGGTCGATCCCTTTTTGAAATGAGCCAGAATTATCTCTCGTCAGTCTCCAGAGAAAGGGAAGGAGCCAAGGGTTCTCTTTCTCGAGGGGGTCGATCCCTTTTTGAAATGAGCCAGAAATATCTCTCGTCAGCCTCCAGGGAAAGAGAAGGAGCCAAGGGTTCTCTTTCTCGAGGGGTCGATCCCTTTTTGAAATGAGCCAGAAATATCTCTCGTCAGCCTCCAGAGAAAGAGAAGGAGCCAAGGGTTCTCTTTCTCGAGGGGGTCGATCCCTTTTTGAAATGAGCCAGAAACATCTCTCGTCAGCCTCCAGAGAAAGAGAAGGAACCAAGGGTTCTCTTTCTCGAGGGGGTCGATCCCTTTTTGAAATGAGCCAGAAACATCTCTCGTCAGCCTCCAGAGAAAGAGAAGGAGCCAAGGGTTCTCTTTCTCAAGGGGGTCAATCCCTTTTTGAAATGAGCCAGAAATATCTCTCGTCAGCCTCCAGAGAAAGAGAAGGAGCCAAGGGTTCTCTTTCTCGAGGGGGTTCGATCCCTTTTTGAAATGAGCCAGAAATATCTCTCGTCAGCCTCCAGAGAAAGAGAAGGAGCCAAGGGTTCTCTTTCTCGAGGGGTCGATCCCTTTTTGAAATGAGCCAGAAACATCTCTCGTCAACCTCCAGAGAAAGAGAAGGAGCCAAGGGTTCTCTTTCTCGAGGGGTCGATCCCTTTTTGAAATGAGCCAGAAATATCTCTCGTCAGCCTCCAGAGAAAGAGAAGGAGCCAAGGGTTCTCTTTCTCGAGGGGTCGATCCCTTTTTGAAATGAGCCAGAAACATCTCTCGTCAGCCTCCAGAGAAAGAGAAGGAGCCAAGGGTTCTCTTTCTCGAGGGGGTTCGATCCCTTTTTGAAATGAGCCAGAAACATCTCTCGTCAGCCTCCAGAGAAAGAGAAGGAGCCAAGGGTTCTCTTTCTCGAGGGGGTTCGATCCCTTTTTGAAATGAGCCAGAAACATCTCTCGTCAGCCTCCAGAGAAAGAGAAGGAGCCAAGGGTTCTCTTTCTCGAGGGGGTTCGATCCCTTTTTGAAATGAGCCAGAAACATCTCTCGTCAGCCTCCAGAGAAAGAGAAGGAGCCAAGGGTTATCTTTCTCGAGGGGTCGATCCCTTTTTGAAATGAGCCAGAAACATCTCTCGTCAGCCTCCAGAGAAAGAGAAGGAGCCAAGGGTTCTCTTTCTCGAGGGGGTCGATCCCTTTTTGAAATGAGCCAGAAATATCTCTCGTCAGCCTCCAGGGAAAGAGAAGGAGCCAAGGGTTCTCTTTCTCGAGGGGGTCGATCCCTTTTTGAAATGAGCCAGAAATATCTCTCGTCAGCCTCCAGGGAACGAGAAGGAGCCAAGGGCTCTCTTTCTCGAGAGGGTCGATCCCTTTTTGAAATGAGCCAGAAACATCTCTCGTCAGCCTCCAGAGAAAGAGAAGGAGCCAAGGGTTCTCTTTCTCGAGGGGGTCGATCCCTTTTTGAAATGAGCCAGAAATATCTCTCGTCAGCCTCCAGGGAAAGAGAAGGAGCCAAGGGTTCTCTTTCTCGAGGGGGTCGATCCCTTTTTGAAATGAGCCAGAAATATCTCTCGTCAGCCTCCAGGGAAAGAGAAGGAGCCAAGGGTTCTCTTTCTCGAGGGGGTCGATCCCTTTTTGAAATGAGCCAGAAATATCTCTCGTCAGCATCCAGGGAAAGAGAAGGAGCCAAGGGTTCTCTTTCTCGAGGGGGTCGATCCCTTTTTGAAATGAGCCAGAAATATCTCTCGTCAGCCTCCAGGGAAAGAGAAGGAGCCAAGGGTTCTCTTTCTCGAGGGGGTCGATCCCTTTTTGAAATGAGCCAGAAACATCTCTCGTCAGCCTCCAGAGAAAGAGAAGGAGCCAAGGGTTCTCTTTCTCGAGGGGGTCGATCCCTTTTTGAAATGAGCCAGAAATATCTCTCGTCAGCCTCCAGGGAAAGAGAAGGAGCCAAGGGTTCTCTTTCTCGAGGGGTCGATCCCTTTTTGAAATGAGCCAGAAATATCTCTCGTCAGCCTCCAGAGAAAGAGAAGGAGCCAAGGGTTCTCTTTCTCGAGGGGGTCGATCCCTTTTTGAAATGAGCCAGAAACATCTCTCGTCAGCCTCCAGAGAAAGAGAAGGAGCCAAGGGTTCTCTTTCTCGAGGGGGTCAATCCCTTTTTGAAATGAGCCAGAAATATCTCTCGTCAGCCTCCAGAGAAAGAGAAGGAGCCAAGGGTTCTCTTTCTCGAGGGGGTTCGATCCCTTTTTGAAATGAGCCAGAAATATCTCTCGTCAGCCTCCAGAGAAAGAGAAGGAGCCAAGGGTTCTCTTTCTCGAGGGGTCGATCCCTTTTTGAAATGAGCCAGAAATATCTCTCGTCAGCCTCCAGAGAAAGAGAAGGAGCCAAGGGTTCTCTTTCTCGAGGGGTCAATCCCTTTTTGAAATGAGCCAGAAACATCTCTCGTCAGCCTCCAGAGAAAGAGAAGGAGCCAAGGGTTCTCTTTCTCGAGGGGTCGATCCCTTTTTGAAATGAGCCAGAAATATCTCTCGTCAGCCTCCAGAGAAAGAGAAGGAGCCAAGGGTTCTCTTTCTCGAGGGGGTCGATCCCTTTTTCAAATGAGCCAGAAATATCTCTCGTCAGCCTCCAGAGAAAGAGAAGGAGCCAAGGGTTCTCTTTCTCGAGGGGGTCGATCCCTTTTTGAAATGAGCCAGAAACATCTCTCGTCAGCCTCCAGAGAAAGAGAAGGAGCCAAGGGTTCTCTTTCTCGAGGGGTCGATCCCTTTTTGAAATGAGCCGGAAATATCTCTCGTCAGCCTCCAGAGAAAGAGAAGGAGCCAAGGGTTCTCTTTCTCGAGGGGGTCGATCCCTTTTTGAAATGAGCCAGAAACATCTCTCGTCAGCCTCCAGAGAAAGAGAAGGAGCCAAGGGTTCTCTTTCTCGAGGGGGTCGATCCCTTTTTGAAATGAGCCAGAAACATCTCTCGTCAGCCTCCAGAGAAAGAGAAGGAGCCAAGGGTTCTCTTTCTCGAGGGGTCGGTCCCTTTTTGAAATGAGCCAGAAATATCTCTCGTCAGCCTCCAGAGAAAGAGAAGGAGCCAAGGGTTCCCTTTCTCGAGGGGGTCGATCCCTTTTTGAAATGAGCCAGAAACATCTCTCGTCAGCCTCCAGAGAAAGAGAAGGAGCCAAGGGTTCTCTTTCTCGAGGGGTCGATCCCTTTTTGAAATGAGCCAGAAATATCTCTCGTCAGCCTCCAGAGAAAGAGAAGGAGCCAAGGGTTCCCTTTCTCGAGGGGGTCGATCCCTTTTTGAAATGAGCCAGAAACATCTCTCGTCAGCCTCCAGAGAAAGAGAAGGAGCCAAGGGTTCTCTTTCTCGAGGGGTCGATCCCTTTTTGAAATGAGCCAGAAATATCTCTCGTCAGCCTCCAGAGAAAGAGAAGGAGCCAAGGGTTCCCTTTCTCGAGGGGGTCGATCCCTTTTTGAAATGAGCCAGAAATATCTCTCGTCAGCCTCCAGAGAAAGAGAAGGAGCCAAGGGTTCTCTTTCTCGAGGGGTCGATCCCTTTTTGAAATGAGCCAGAAATATCTCTCGTCAGCCTCCAGAGAAAGAGAAGGAGCCAAGGGTTCTCTTTCTCGAGGGGGTCGATCCCTTTTTGAAATGAGCCAGAAATATCTCTCGTCAGCCTCCAGAGAAAGAGAAGGGGCCAAGGGTTCTCTTTCTCGAGGGGGTCAATCCCTTTTTGAAATGAGCCAGAAACATCTCTCGTCAGCCTCCAGAGAAAGAAAAGGAGCCAAGGGTTCTCTTTCTCGAGGGGGTCAATCCCTTTTTGAAATGAGCCAGAAATATCTCTCGTCAGCCTCCCGAGAAAGAGAAGGAGCCAAGGGTTCTCTTTCTCGAGGGGGTTCGATCCCTTTTTGAAATGAGCCAGAAATATCTCTCGTCAGCCTCCAGAGAAAGAGAAGAAGCCAAGGGTTCTCTTTCTCGAGGGGGTTCGATCCCTTTTTGAAATGAGCCAGAAATATCTCTCGTCAGCCTCCAGAGAAAGAGAAGGAGCCAAGGGTTCTCTTTCTTGAGGGGGTCGGTCTCTTTTTGAAATGAGCCAGAAATATCTCTCGTCAGCCTCCAGGGAAAGAGAAGGAGCCAAGGGTTCTCTTTCTCGAGGGGGTCGATCCCTTTTTGAAATGAGCCAGAAATATCTCTCGTCAGCCTCCAGAGAAAGAGAAGGAGCCAAGGGTTCTCTTTCTCGAGGGGGTTCGATCCCTTTTTGAAATGAGCCAGAAATATCTCTCGTCAGCCTCCAGGGAAAGAGAAGGAGCCAAGGGTTCTCTTTCTCAAGGGGGTTCGATCCCTTTTTGAAATGAGCCAGAAATATCTCTCGTCAGCCTCCAGAGAAAGAGAAGGAGCCAAGGGTTCTCTTTCTCGAGGGGGTTCGATCCCTTTTTGAAATGAGCCAGAAATATCTCTCGTCAGCCTCCAGAGAAAGAGAAGGAGCCAAGGGTTCTCTTTCTCGAGAGGGTCGATCCCTTTTTGAAATGAGCCAGAAATATCTCTCGTCAGCCTCCAGAGAAAGAGAAGGAGCCAAGGGTTCTCTTTCTCGAGGCGGTTCGATCACTTTTTGAAATGAGCCAGAAATATCTCTCGTCAGCCTCCAGAGAAAGAGAAGGAGCCAAGGGTTCTCTTTCTCGAGGGGGTCGGTCCCTTTTTGAAATGAGCCAGAAATATCTCTCGTCAGCCTCCAGAGAAAGAGAAGGTGCCAAGGGTTCTCTTTCTCGAGGGGGTTCGATCCCTTTTTGAAATGAGCCAGAAATATCTCTCGTGAGCCTCCAGAGAAAGAGAAGGAGCCAAGGGTTCTCTTTCTCGAGGGGGTCGATCCCTTTTTGAAATGAGCCAGAAATATCTCTCGTCAGCCTCCAGAGAAAGAAAAGGCGCCAAGGGTTCTCTTTCTCGAGGGGGTTCGATCCCTTTTTGAAATGAGCCAGAAATATCTCTCGTCAGCCTCCAGAGAAAGAGAAGGAGCCAAGGGTTCTCTTTCTCGAGGGGGTTCGATCCCTTTTTGAAATGAACCAGAAATATCTCTCGTCAGCCTCCAGAGAAAGAGAAGGAGCCAAGGGTTCTCTTTCTCGAGGGGGTTCGATCCCTTTTTGAAATGAGCCAGAAATATCTCTCGTCAGCCTCCAGGGAAAGAGAAGGAGCCAAGGGTTCTCTTTCTCGAGGGGGTTCGATCCCTTTTTGAAATGAGCCAGAAATATCTCTCGTCGGCCTCCAGGGAAAGAGAAGGAGCCAAGGGTTCTCTTTCTCGAGGGGGTTCGATCCCTTTTTGAAATGAGCCAGAAATATCTCTCGTCAGCCTCCAGGGAAAGAGAAGGAGCCAAGGGTTCTCTTTCTCGAGGGGGTCGATCCCTTTTTGAAATAAGCCAGAAATATCTCTCGTCAGCCTCCAGGGAAAGAGAAGGAGCCAAGGGTTCTCTTTCTCGAGGGGGTCGATCCCTTTTTGAAATGAGCCAGAAATATCTCTCGTCAGCCTCCAGAGAAAGAGAAGGAGCCAAGGGTTCTCTTTCTCGAGGGGGTCGATCCCTTTTTGAAATGAGCCAGAAATATCTCTCGTCAGCCTCCAGAGAAAGAGAAGGAGCCAAGGGTTCTCTTTCTCGAGGGGGTTCGATCCCTTTTTGAAATGAGCCAGAAATATCTCTCGTCAGCCTCCAGGGAAAGAGAAGGAGCCAAGGGTTCTCTTTCTCGAGGGGGTTCGATCCCTTTTTGAAATGAGCCAGAAATATCTCTCGTCAGCCTCCAGAGAAAGAGAAGGAGCCAAGGGTTCTCTTTCTCGAGGGGGTTCGATCCCTTTTTGAAATGAGCCAGAAATATCTCTCGTCAGCCTCCAGAGAAAGAGAAGGAGCCAAGGGTTCTCTTTCTCGAGGGGGTTCGATCCCTTTTTGAAATGAGCCAGAAATATCTCTCGTCAGCCTCCAGAGAAAGAGAAGGAGCCAATGGTTCTCTTTCTCGAGGGGGTTCGATCCCTTTTTGAAATGAGCCAGAAATATCTCTCGTCAGCCTCCAGAGAAAGAGAAGGAGCCAAGGGTTCTCTTTCTCGAGGGGGGTCGATCCCTTTTTGAAATGAGCCAGAAATATCTCTCGTCAGCCTCCAGGGAAAGAGAAGGAGCCAAGGGCTCTCTTTCTCGAGGGGATCGATCCGTTTTTGAAATGAGCCAGAAATATCTCTCGTCAGCCTCCAGGGAAAGAGAAGGAGCCAAGGGTTCTCTTTCTCGAGGGGGGTCGATCCCTTTTTGAAATGAGCCAGAAATATCTCTCGTCAGCCTCCAGGGAAAGAGAAGGAGCCAAGGGTTCTCTTTCTCGAGGGGGTCGATCCCTTTTTGAAATGAGCCAGAAATATCTCTCGTCAGCCTCCAGGGAAAGAGAAGGAGCCAAGGGTTCTCTTTCTTGAGGGGTCGGTCCCTTTTTGAAATGAGCCAGAAATATCTCTCGTCAGCCTCCAGGGAAAGAGAAGAAGCCAAGGGTTCTCTTTCTCGAGGGGGTCGATCCCTTTTTGAAATGAGCCAGAAATATCTCTCGTCAGCCTCCAGGGAAAGAGAAGGAGCCAAGGGTTCTCTTTCTCGAGGGGGTCGATCCCTTTTTGAAATGAGCCAGAAATATCTCTCGTCAGCCTCCAGGGAAAGAGAAGGAGCCAAGGGTTCTCTTTCTCGAGGGGGTCGATCCCTTTTTGAAATGAGCCAGAAATATCTCTCGTCAGCCTCCAGGGAAAGAGAAGGAGCCAAGGGTTCTCTTTCTCGAGGGGGTCGATCCCTTTTTGAAATGAGCCAGAAATATCTCTCGTCAGCCTCCAGGGAAAGAGAAGGAGCCAAGGGTTCTCTTTCTCGAGGGGGTCGATCCCTTTTTGAAATGAGCCAGAAATATCTCTCGTCAGCCTCCAGGGAAAGAGAAGGAGCCAAGGGTTCTCTTTCTCGAGGGGGTCGGTCCCTTTTTGAAATGAGCCAGAAATATCTCTCGTCAGCCTCCAGGGAAAGAGAAGAAGCCAAGGGTTCTCTTTCTCGAGGGGGTCGATCCCTTTTTGAAATGAGCCAGAAATATCTCTCGTCAGCCTCCAGGGAAAGAGAAGGAGCCAAGGGTTCTCTTTCTCGAGGGGGTCGATCCCTTTTTGAAATGAGCCAGAAATATCTCTCGTCAGCCTCCAGGGAAAGAGAAGGAGCCAAGGGTTCTCTTTCTCGAGGGGGTCGATCCCTTTTTGAAATGAGCCAGAAATATCTCTCGTCAGCCTCCAGGGAAAGAGAAGGAGCCAAGGGTTCTCTTTCTTGAGGGGTCGGTCCCTTTTTGAAATGAGCCAGAAATATCTCTCGTCAGCCTCCAGGGAAAGAGAAGGAGCCAAGGGTTCTCTTTCTCGAGGGGGTCGATCCCTTTTTGAAATGAGCCAGAAATATCTCTCGTCAGCCTCCAGGGAAAGAGGAGCCAAGGGTTCTCTTTCTCGAGGGGGTCGATCCCTTTTTGAAATGAGCCAGAAATATCTCTCGTCAGCCTCCAGGGAAAGAGAAGGAGCCAAGGGTTCTCTTTCTCGAGGGGGTCGATCCCTTTTTGAAATGAGCCAGAAATATCTCTCGTCAGCCTCCAGGGAAAGAGAAGAAGCCAAGGGTTCTCTTTCTCGAGGGGGTCGATCCCTTTTTGAAATGAGCCAGAAATATCTCTCGTCAGCCTCCAGGGAAAGAGAAGGAGCCAAGGGTTCTCTTTCTCGAGGGGGTCGATCCCTTTTTGAAATGAGCCAGAAATATCTCTCGTCAGCCTCCAGGGAAAGAGAAGGAGCCAAGGGTTCTCTTTCTCGAGGGGGTCGATCCCTTTTTGAAATGAGCCAGAAATATCTCTCGTCAGCCTCCAGGGAAAGAGAAGGAGCCAAGGGTTCTCTTTCTTGAGGGGTCGGTCCCTTTTTGAAATGAGCCAGAAATATCTCTCGTCAGCCTCCAGGGAAAGAGAAGGAGCCAAGGGTTCTCTTTCTCGAGGGGGTCGATCCCTTTTTGAAATGAGCCAGAAATATCTCTCGTCAGCCTCCAGGGAAAGAGAAGGAGCCAAGGGTTCTCTTTCTCGAGGGGGTCGATCCCTTTTTGAAATGAGCCAGAAATATCTCTCGTCAGCCTCCAGGGAAAGAGAAGGAGCCAAGGGTTCTCTTTCTTGAGGGGGTCGATCCCTTTTTGAAATGAGCCAGAAATATCTCTCGTCAGCCTCCAGGGAAAGAGATGGAGCCAAGGGTTCTCTTTCTCGAGAGGGTCGATCCCTTTTTGAAATGAGCCAGAAATATCTCTCGTCAGCCTCCAGGGAAAGAGAAGGAGCCAAGGGTTCTCTTTCTCGAGAGGGTCGATCCCTTTTTGAAATGAGCCAGAAATATCTCTCGTCAGCCTCCAGGGAACGAGAAGGAGCCAAGGGTTCCCTTTCTCGAGGGGGTTGATCCTTTTTTGAAATGAGCCAGAAATATCTCTCGTC
Source organism: Macrobrachium rosenbergii (assembly GCA_039081455.1). NCBI lineage: Eukaryota > Metazoa > Arthropoda > Malacostraca > Decapoda > Palaemonidae > Macrobrachium > Macrobrachium rosenbergii. Next base: position 199,752 of record JANJGK010000820.1, on the reverse strand, counting down.
AGCCTCCAGGGAAAGAGAAGGAGCCAAGGGTTCTCTTTCTCGAGAGGGTTGATCCTTTTTTGAAATGAGCCAGAAATATCTCTCGTCAGCCTCCAGAGAAAGAGAAGGAGCCAAGGGTTCTCTTTCTCGAGGGGGTCGATCCCTTTTTGAAATGAGCCAGAAATATCTCTCGTCAGCCTCCAGGGAAAGAAAAGGAGCCAAGGGTTCTCTTTCTCGAGAGGGTCGATCCCTTTTTGAAATGAGCCAGAAATATCTCTCGTCAGCCTCCAGGGAAAGAGAAGGAGCCAAGGGTTCTCTTTCTCGAGAGGGTCGATCCCTTTTTGAAATGAGCCAGAAATATCTCTCGTCAGCCTCCAGGGAACGAGGAGCCAAGGGTTCCCTTTCTCGAGGGGGTTGATCCTTTTTTGAAATGAGCCAGAAATATCTCTCGTCAGCCTCCAGGGAACGAGAAGGAGCCAAGGGTTCTCTTTCTCGAGAGGGTTGATCCCTTTTTGAAATGAGCCAGAAATATCTCTCGTCAGCTTCCAGAGAAAGAGAAGGAGCCAAGGGTTCTCTTTCTCGAGAGGGTCGATCCCTTTTTGAAATGAGCCAGAAATATCTCTCGTCAGCCTCCAGGGAAAAAGGAGCCAAGGGCTCACTTTCTCGAGGGGGTCGATCCCTTTTTGAAATGAGCCAGAAATATCTCTCGTCAGCCTCCAGAGAAAGAAAAGGAGCCAAGGGTTCTCTTTCTCGAGGGGTCGGTCCCTTTTTGAAATGAGCCAGAAATATCTCTCGTCAGCCTCCAGAGAAAGAGAAGGAGCCAAGGGTTCTCTTTCTCGAGAGGGTCGATCCCTTTTTGAAATGAGCCAGAAATATCTCTCGTCAGCCTCCAGGGAAAGAGAAGGAGCCAAGGGTTCTCTTTCTCGAGGGGTCGGTCCCTTTTTGAAATGAGCCAGAAATATCTCTCGTCAGCCTCCAGGGAAAGAGAAGGAGCCAAGGGTTCTCTTTCTCGAGAGGGTCGATCCCTTTTTGAAATGAGCCAGAAATATCTCTCGTCAGCCTCCAGGGAAAGAGAAGGAGCCAAGGGTTCTCTTTCTCGAGGGGTCGGTCCCTTTTTGAAATGAGCCAGAAATATCTCTCGTCAGCCTCCAGGGAAAGAGAAGGAGCCAAGGGTTCTATTTCTCGAGAGGGTCGATCCCTTTTTGAAATGAGCCAGAAATATCTCTCGTCAGCCTCCAGGGAAAGAGAAGGAGCCAAGGGTTCTCTTTCTCGAGAGGGTCGATCCCTTTTTGAAATGAGCCAGAAATATCTCTCGTCAGCCTCCAGGGAACGAGAAGGAGCCAAGGGTTCTCTTTCTCGAGGGGTCGGTCCCTTTTTGAAATGAGCCAGAAATATCTCTCGTCAGCCTCCAGGGAAAGAGAAGGAGCCAAGGGTTCTCTTTCTCGAGAGGGTCGATCCCTTTTTGAAATGAGCCAGAAATATCTCTCGTCAGCCTCCAGGGAAAGAGAAGGAGCCAAGGGTTCTCTTTCTCGAGAGGGTCGGTCCCTTTTTGAAATGAGCCAGAAATATCTCTCGTCAGCCTCCAGGGAAAGAGAAGGAGCCAAGGGTTCTCTTTCTCGAGGGGTCGGTCCCTTTTTGAAATGAGCCAGAAATATCTCTCGTCAGCCTCCAGGGAAAGAGAAGGAGCCAAGGGTTCTCTTTCTCGAGAGGGTCGATCCCTTTTTGAAATGAGCCAGAAATATCTCTCGTCAGCCTCCAGGGAACGAGAAGGAGCCAAGGGTTCTCTTTCTCGAGGGGGTCGATCCCTTTTTGAAATGAGTCAGAAATATCTCTCGTCAGCCTCCAGGGAACGAGAAGGAGCCAAGGGTTCTCTTTCTCGAGGGGTCGGTCCCTTTTTGAAATGAGCCAGAAATATCTCTCGTCAGCCTCCAGGGAAAGAGAAGGAGCCAAGGGTTCTCTTTCTCGAGAGGGTCGATCCCTTTTTGAAATGAGCCAGAAATATCTCTCGTCAGCCTCCAGGGAAAGAGAAGGAGCCAAGGGTTCTCTTTCTCGAGAGGGTCGGTCCCTTTTTGAAATGAGCCAGAAACATCTCTCGTCAGCCTCCAGGGAAAGAGAAGGAGCCAAGGGTTCTCTTTCTCGAGGGGTCGGTCCCTTTTTGAAATGAGCCAGAAATATCTCTCGTCAGCCTCCAGGGAAAGAGAAGGAGCCAAGGGTTCTCTTTCTCGAGAAGGTCGATCCCTTTTTGAAATGAGCCAGAAATATCTCTCGTCAGCCTCCAGGGAACGAGAAGGAGCCAAGGGTTCTCTTTCTCGAGGGGGTCGATCCCTTTTTGAAATGAGCCAGAAATATCTCTCGTCAGCCTCCAGGGAAAGAGAAGGAGCCAAGGGTTCTCTTTCTCAAGAGGGTCAATCCCTTTTTGAAATGAGCCAGAAATATCTCTCGTCAGCCTCCAGAGAAAGAGAAGGAGCCAAGGGTTCTCTTTCTCTAGGGGGTCGATCCGTTTTTGAAATGAGCCAGAAATATCTCTCGTCAGCCTCCAGGGAAAGAGAAGGAGCCAAGGGTTCTCTTTCTCGAGGGGGTCGATCCCTTTTTGAAATGAGCCAGAAATATCTCTCGTCAGCCTCCAGAGAAAGAGAAGGAGCCAAGGGTTCTCTTTCTCGAGGGGGTCGATCCCTTTTTGAAATGAGCCAGAAATATCTCTCGTCAGCCTCCAGGGAAAGAGAAGGAGCCAAGGGTTCTCTTTCTCGAGGGGGTCGATCCCTTTTTGAAATGAGCCAGAAATATCTCTCGTCAGCCTCCAGGGAAAGAGAAGGAGCCAAGGGTTCTCTTTCTCGAGGGGGTCGATCCCTTTTTGAAATGAGCCAGAAATATTTCTCGTCAGCCTCCAGGGAAAGAGAAGGAGCCAAGGGTTCTCTTTCTCGAGGGGGTCGATCCCTTTTTGAAATGAGCCAGAAATATCTCTTGTCAGCCTCCAGGGAAAGAGAAGGAGCCAAGGTCCTCTTTCTCGAGGGGGTCGATCCCTTTTTGAAATGAGCCAGAAATATCTCTCGTCAGCCTCCAGAGAAAGAGAAGGAGCCAAGGGTTCTCTTTCTCGAGGGGGTCGATCCCTTTTTGAAATGAGCCAGAAATATCTCTCGTCAGCCTCCAGGGAAAGAGAAGGAGCCAAGGTCCTCTTTCTCGAGGGGGTCGATCCCTTTTTGAAATGAGCCAGAAATATCTCTCGTCAGCCTCCAGAGAAAGAGAAGGAGCCAAGGTTCTCTTTCTCGAGGGGTTCGATCCCTTTTTGAAATGAGCCAGAAATATCTCTCGTCAGCCTCCAGGGAAAGAGAAGGAGCCAAGGTTCTCTTTCTCGAGGGGGTCGATCCCTTTTTGAAATGAGCCAGAAATATCTCTCGTCAGCCTCCAGGGAAAGAGAAGGAGCCAAGGTTCTCTTTCTCGAGGGGGTCGATCCCTTTTTGAAATGAGCCAGAAATATTTCTCGTCAGCCTCCAGAGAAAGAGAAGGAGCCAAGGGTTCTCTTTCTCGAGGGGGTCGATCCCTTTTTGAAATGAGCCAGAAATATCTCTCGTCAGCCTCCAGGGAAAGAGAAGGAGCCAAGGTTCTCTTTCTCGAGGGGGTCGATCCCTTTTTGAAATGAGCCAGAAATATCTCTCGTCAGCCTCCAGGGAAAGAGAAGGAGCCAAGGTTCTCTTTCTCGAGGGGGTCGATCCCTTTTTGAAATGAGCCAGAAATATCTCTCGTCAGCCTCCAGGGAAAGAGAAGGAGCCAAGGTTCTTTTTCTCGAGGGGGTCGATCCCTTTTTGAAATGAGCCAGAAATATCTCTCGTCAGCCTCCAGAGAAAGAGAAGGAGCCAAGGGTCCTCATTCTCGAGGGGGTCGATCCCTTTTTGAAATGAGCCAGAAATATCTCTCGTCAGCCTCCAGGGAAAGAGAAGGAGCCAAGGGCTCTCTTTCTCGAGGGGGTCGATCCCTTTTTGAAATGAGCCAGAAATATCTCTCGTCAGCCTCCAGGGAAAGAGAAGGAGCCAAGGGTTCTCTTACTCGAGAGGCTCGATCCCTTTTTGAAATGAGCCAGAAATATCTCTTGTCAGCCTCCAGGGAACGAGAAGGAGCCAAGGGCTCTCTTTCTCGAGGGGGTCGATCCCTTTTTGAAATGAGCCAGAAATATCTCTCGTCAGCCTCCAGGGAAAGAGAAGGAGCCAAGGGTTCTCTTTCTCGAGGGGGTCGATCCCTTTTTGAAATGAGCCAGAAATATCTCTCGTCAGCCTCCAGGGAACGAGAAGGAGCCAAGGGCTCTCTTTCTCGAGAGGGTCGATCCCTTTTTGAAATGAGCCAGAAATATCTCTCGTCAGCCTCCAGCGAAAGAGAAGGAGCCAAGGGTTCTCTTTCTCGAGGGGGTCGATCCCTTTTTGAAATGAGCCAGAAATATCTCTCGTCAGCCTCCAGGGAACGAGAAGGAGCCAAGGGTTCTCTTTCTCGAGGGGGTCGATCCCTTTTTGAAATGAGCCAGAAATATCTCTCGTCAGCCTCCAGGGAACGAGAAGGAGCCAAGGGTTCTCTTTCTCGAGGGGGTCGATCCCTTTTTGAAATGAGCCAGAAATATCTCTCGTCAGCCTCCAGGGAAAGAGAAGGAGCCAAGGGTTCTCTTTCTCGAGGGGGTCGATCCCTTTTTGAAATGAGCCAGAGATATCTCTCGTCAGCCTCCAGGGAAAGAGAAGGAGCCAAGGGTTCTCTTTCTCGAGGGGGGTCGATCCCTTTTTGAAATGAGCCAGAAATATCTCTCGTCAGCCTCCAGGGAAAGAGAAGGAGCCAAGGGTTCTCTTTCTCGAGAGGGTCGATCCCTTTTTGAAATGAGCCAGAAATATCTCTCGTCAGCCTCCAGGGAACGAGAAGGAGCCAAGGGCTCTCTTTCTCGAGGTGGTCGATCCCTTTTTGAAATGAGCCAGAAATATCTCTCGTCAGCCTCCAGGGAAAGAGAAGGAGCCAAGGGTTCTCTTTCTCGAGGGGGTCGATCCCTTTTTGAAATGAGCCAGAAATATCTCTCGTCAGCCTCCAGGGAAAGAGAAGGAGCCAAGGGTTCTCTTTCTCGAGGGGGTCGATCCCTTTTTGAAATGAGCCAGAAATATCTCTCGTCAGCCTCCAGGGAAAGAGAAGGAGCCAAGGGTTCTCTTTCTCGAGAGGGTCGATCCCTTTTTGAAATGAGCCAGAAATATCTCTCGTCAGCCTCCAGGGAACGAGAAGGAGCCAAGGGCTCTCTTTCTCGAGGGGGTCGATCCCTTTTTGAAATGAGCCAGAAATATCTCTCGTCAGCCTCCAGGGAAAGAGAAGGAGCCAAGGGTTCTCTTTCTCGAGGGGGTCGATCCCTTTTTGAAATGAGCCAGAAATATCTCTCGTCAGCCTCCAGGGAACGAGAAGGAGCCAAGGGTTCTCTTTCTCGAGGGGGTCGATCCCTTTTTGAAATGAGCCAGAAATATCTCTCGTCAGCCTCCAGCGAAAGAGAAGGAGCCAAGGGTTCTCTTTCTCGAGGGGGTCGATCCCTTTTTGAAATGAGCCAGAAATATCTCTCGTCAGCCTCCAGGGAACGAGAAGGAGCCAAGGGTTCTCTTTCTCGAGGGGGTCGATCCCTTTTTGAAATGAGCCAGAAATATCTCTCGTCAGCCTCCAGGGAACGAGAAGGAGCCAAGGGTTCTCTTTCTCGAGGGGGTCGATCCCTTTTTGAAATGAGCCAGAAATATCTCTCGTCAGCCTCCAGGGAAAGAGAAGGAGCCAAGGGTTCTCTTTCTCGAGGGGGTCGGTCCCTTTTTGAAATGAGCCAGAAATATCTCTCGTCAGCCTCCAGGGAAAGAGAAGGAGCCAAGGGTTCTCTTTCTCGAGGGGGTCGATCCCTTTTTGAAATGAGCCAGAAATATCTCTCGTCAGCCTCCAGGGAAAGAGAAGGAGCCAAGGGTTCTCTTTCTCGAGGGGGTCGATCCCTTTTTGAAATGAGCCAGAAATATCTCTCGTCAGCCTCCAGGGAAAGAGAAGGAGCCAAGGGTTCTCTTTCTCGAGGGGGTCGATCCCTTTTTGAAATGAGCCAGAAATATCTCTCGTCAGCCTCCAGAGAAAGAGAAGGAGCCAAGGGTTCTCTTTCTCGAGGGGGTCGATCCCTTCTTGAAATGAGCCAGAAATATCTCTCGTCAGCCTCCAGGGAACGAGAAGGAGCCAAGGGCTCTCTTTCTCGAGGGGGTCGATCCCTTCTTGAAATGAGCCAGAAATATCTCTCGTCAGCCTCCAGGGAAAGAGAAGGAGCCAAGGGTTCTCTTTCTCGAGGGGTCGATCCCTTTTTGAAATGAGCCAGAAATATCTCTCGTCAGCCTCCAGGGAAAGAGAAGGAACCAAGGGTCCTCTTTCTCGAGAGGGTCGATCCCTTTTTGAAATGAGCCAGAAATATCTTCCGTTAGCCTCCAGGGAAAGAAAAGGAGCCAAGGGTTCTCTTTCTCGAGGGGGTCGATCCCTTTTTGAAATGAGCCAGAAATATCTCTCGTCAGCCTCCAGAGAAAGAGAAGGAGCCAAGGGTTCTCTTTCTCGAGAGGGTCGATCCCTTTTTGAAATGAGCCAGAAATATCTCTCGTCAGCCTCCAGGGAACGAGAAGGAGCCAAGGGTTCTCTTTCTCGAGAGGGTCGATCCCTTTTTGAAATGAGCCAGAAATATCTCTCGTCAGCCTCCAGAGAAAGAGAAGGAGCCAAGGGTTCTCTTTCTCGAGAGGGTCGATCCCTTTTTGACATGAGCCAGAAATATCTCTCGTCAGCCTCCAGAGAAAGAGAAGGAGCCAAGGGTTGTCTTTCTCGAGAGGGTCGATCCCTTTTTGACACGAGCCAGAAATATCTCTCGTCAGCCTCCAGAGAAAGAGAAGGAGCCAAGGGTTCTCTTTCTCGAGAGGGTCGATCCCTTTTTGACACGAGCCAGAAATATCTCTCGTCAGCCTCCAGGGAACGAGAAGGAGCCAAGGGTTCTCTTTCTCGAGAGGGTCGATCCCTTTTTAAAATGAGCCAGAAATATCTCTCGTCAGCCTCCAGGGAACGAGAAGGAGCCAAGGGTTCTCTTTCTCGAGGGGGTCGATCCCTTTTTGAAATGAGCCAGAAATATCTCTCGTCAGCCTCCAGGGAACGAGAAGGAGCCAAGGGTTCTCTTTCTCGAGGGGGTCGATCCCTTTTTGAAATGAGCCAGAAATATCTCTCGTCAGCCTCCAGGGAACGAGAAGGAGCCAAGGGTTCTCTTTCTCGAGGGGGTCGATCCCTTTTTGAAATGAGCCAGAAATATCTCTCGTCAGCCTCCAGGGAACGAGAAGGAGCCAAGGGTTCTCTTTCTCGAGGGGGTCGATCCCTTTTTGAAATGAGCCAGAAATATCTCTCGTCAGCCTCCAGGGAACGAGAAGGAGCCAAGGTTCTCTTTCTCGAGGGGGTCGATCCCTTTTTGAAATGAGCCAGAAATATCTCTCGTCAGCCTCCAGGGAAAGAGAAGGAGCCAAGGGTTCTCTTTCTCGAGGGGGTCGATCCCTTTTTGAAATGAGCCAGAAATATCTCTCGTCAGCCTCCAGGGAAAGAGAAGGAGCCAAGGGTTCTCTTTCTCGAGAGGGTCGATCCCTTTTTGAAATGAGCCAGAAATATCTCTCGTCAGCCTCCAGAGAAAGAGAAGGAGCCAAGGGTTCTCTTTCTCGAGAGGGTCGATCCCTTTTTGACATGAGCCAGAAATATCTCTCGTCAGCCTCCAGAGAAAGAGAAGGAGCCAAGGGTTCTCTTTCTCGAGAGGGTCGATCCCTTTTTGACACGAGCCAGAAATATCTCTCGTCAGCCTCCAGAGAAAGAGAAGGAGCCAAGGGTTCTCTTTCTCGAGAGGGTCGATCCCTTTTTGACACGAGCCAGAAATATCTCTCGTCAGCCTCCAGGGAAAGAGAAGGAGCCAAGGGTTCTCTTTCTCGAGGGGTCGATCCCTTTTTGAAATGAGCCAGAAATATCTCTCGTCAGCCTCCAGGGAAAGAGAAGGAGCCAAGGGTTCTCTTTCTCGAGGGGTCGATCCCTTTTTGAAATGAGCCAGAAATATCTCTCGTTAGCCTCTAGGGAAAGAGAAGGAGCCAAGGGTTCTCTTTCTCGAGGGGTCGATCCCTTTTTGAAATGAGCCAGAAATATCTCTCGTCAGCCTCTAGGGAAAGAGAAGGAGCCAAGGGTTCTCTTTCTCGAGGGGTCGATCCCTTTTTGAAATGAGCCAGAAATATCTCTCGTCAGCCTCCAGGGAAAGAGAAGGAGCCAAGGGTTCTCTTTCTCGAGGGCGACGTCAAGTTGACGGAAAACGTTTACCATTGCTCGGAGAGTCGTGAATTGAACTTAATGAGGTTGGCATCGTTCCAAAGGCCATTAGAAAGTGGTTATTACGAACTGAAAGTTGTTTAAGAGGACGTGGGCCATGAAAGGTTGACGTATAAAGCGAAGCATCCAATAAAAAAATAATAATTATAAGTTTTGGAACATCTACAAAAAGAAGATGGACGATTTCCTTTTATTTTTATTGATTGGTGTGGGAATTTGCGTCACTAGAAAAAATCTATTTCTCGCTTTTTTGTCTTAATGAGAAGGGCCTGGTCAAGTTTGCCATTTTGGCTTCGTCGACACAAAACGGGAGCGTTTACAAAAAATAATACTAAAAAATAAACATAATGAGTATCTAAAATCGCAAGATATGCAAGACTTTTTCTGGGTTATCACCATAATTTTCGCTGTTAAGTTGATTATAATTATTATTAGTTTTTATGAAAATTTTGTTTTTATCTTAAGCCAATCTTCGCAAAAAGTTTGAAATCTTGGTATAATAGCTTGCAAGATTTCAGACTTGAATGGGTTTAGCTAAAGTTATTATGATTTTTAATAGAGATGTAATTTAGCAGTGTTTTGTTTTTCCTGGCTACAGAAAAGATTTCTATATTTCTAATTTGTTCAATATCTCTTTGAGTTTATGCTATACCCTTGATAGGGGTATAATGTAAAGGGTATATTATAGTTCTTATACACCCTGATAGGGTATGCTATTTTAACCACTAGAAATACCCTTTTTCTACCCCTATTATACCCTTAATTTTTTAGACTGTATACATATATATATATATATATATATATATATATATATATATATATATATATATATATATATATATATATATATATATATATATATATATATATATATATGTGTGTGTGTGTGTGTGTGTGTGCGTGTAAGTGTCTGTCCGTAAGTTTGCTTACTGTTTGTTGCTTTTTGTGTCCATGCTTGTGTTTCCAAACGCGCGTGTATGCATATATTTTTGTGTATGTGCGAGTGTTTTATGCGTGTTCTGTATTCAAATTCAAGCGACTGGACATACACCCTTCAGCACTTTCACACAAAGTCACCGAATATGTTTGCTTTATTTTCACAAATGAGATACTGATGCGATTTGGGATCCTTACATCTCACATCTTTTAGCGAATGGAAGACATATTTGGAAGAAGCAATAATTTCAACAGACAGAAGTTTCAATACCTTGACGGCGGATAAAAGTGCTTCCCTGAACACCTCGTCGAACATACCCTAAATTGGGAGAAGCCAAGATCAGTAAAGGAAATATATGAGAAGACGAGTAAATGATAAGATTATTAGTGAGCTGAAACAAAAGCACAGAATATGTCTTAACCTTCCAAAGGAAGTGTTTGTTGTTTCCGATGCGTGAACTCACTGTTTTCTTGAGTAAGAAAACTGCCCCAAT
>JANJGK010000820.1:122500-185000 GCA_039081455.1 Macrobrachium rosenbergii | reverse complement strand
TATATATATAATGTATATATATATATATATATATATATATATATATATATATATATATACTCGTGTATATATATATATATATATATATATATATATATATATATATATATATATATATATGTAACGGGTGATAAGCCAGAGGACAGTTGTCCAGCAACTGCTCCTCTAATTCACACATACTCCTGTAACACTAAAAATATTAGCCAGCACCGGGCCAAGAGGACGCCCCATTGCCATTCTGTCAACCTGTACATAAGCCATAGCATTAAAAATGGAGGCGATGTCCTTCACCGCCAGTATTAAAACTTTCTCGAAATTGTCGTAATAAAAATCGTGAGAGAGTGTGTCATTATGGTAAAAATCTTACTGAAAATAATCTGTATAGTTTCTCCCACAGGAGTATTTGCGACTAAAGCGTCAACATCGAGGCTTCCCACAAGTAGATCTGAATTCTGACACAAAATCCTCTCCTTCAACTCAGCGAATTTTTCAAAGTATAGCTGTTAGAAGATAAATCAGCTAACAGTGGTACCATATATTTTGGCAGTTTGTAATTCGGGGCATCATATGATGTTAAAATAGGTCATGAGGGAATACCCTCTTCGTGTATTTTTGGCAGACCGTACATAAAACCCATTCTAACACCATATGGTACCCCCAATTACAAACTACCAAAATATGTGTTATCACTGTTAGCCGGATTATCTTCTAACAAATATACTTTGAAAAATTCGCTTGAGTTGAAGGAGAGGATTTTGTGTCAGAATTCAGACCTGTTTATGGGAAGCCTCGATGCTGAAGCTTTAGTCACAAATATTCCTGTGGAAGAAACTATACAGATTATTTTCGATAAGATTTTCACCCATAATGACACACTGTTTCACTGTCTTAAGTTTTTCTTTTATTATAAAATAAAAGACAATATAATCAGATTTTATGCCTATGTTAGATATATACAGATTTATATTTAGTCAGATCACCAACCTTCATCCTTAATAGACTATGCAAGTTATAAACAGAGCTATAAAGCACGAGGTGTCAGTCATGTTTGTTTATGGGTATGCAGCAGTCTGTTGACATTTGACACCTGGCACCGGGCTTGGTGTGGGAAACTGCTCTTCTTAAAGTTCCAAATTCTAGTTTGGTGTGAGTTAGGTACTTTTGTACGAGCTGTGAATTGCATGTCTAGGATACTTCCTTTTTAGATCGTAATATTTCGTTGCCAAAGTCAGCCAAAACATCGAACTAACTCGACGTTGTCCGACTTCACAATCGCTCTCACAGCAGTTTCCCCACACCAAGCCTGGACTCAACCAAGGTGGGTGTTCCTATCATCTCACAAATACCCTAAGCTATCAAATCCTTATGCATCACATTGCTGTGGTAAGAAGACCGAGCTTCGTGGACGTTGGTTAGTTAAAGACACAGCTTAATTTTCCCAAATCAGTGCATTAATTATTGCTCTGACCATATAATTTTCTAGGTAGTCTTGCTTGACACTGCCAAGTTTCTATGCAGCCTATGGCTGTAGCAACAACAAAATGATTTTCCTGAAGCGCAGTGTAGTGTAGCACTGTCGCTTGACCTTCACCTATCTCTGTTGTCAGTGTTGACAACTCTTGTCAATCTCAATCAAGATTTACAAAAAGATGATTGCAACATGCAAGTTAATAACGTGAATGCCCTGAATCATGGCTGAATGATACGCTAAACACACAAAAAAAAAAAAAAAAAAAAAAAAAAAATATATATATATATATATATATATATATATATATATATATATATATATATATATATATATATATATATATATATATATATATATATATATACTGTATATATATAAAGCCTATTACTTAGCAGTGGTTGTCTCATATGTTTAGGTCAAAGCAGTGGGTGGTAGCCTGTAAGCGTGAAGACCTACTGAAGAAGGACTACCTGTATAGAAATGAAAATTGCACCCTATGTGAAGCACATTTTCAGGAGACACAATTCATGTCCCAAGAGAAAGATAAGCTGGTATGGAATGCTGCTGTTCCATCAATTTTCCCACGGTTTGACAGAAACGCAAGAACACGGAAGCCACCAAAAGAGAGGGTCCTGGTGGAAGATGACAGAATGCTGAATTTATCTCAGAAAGTAATGTTATAAAGTAAATTGCATTTAAGTAAGGGTTGAAGTCTGGCCCGTTTCTGTCGCCATAATTTTGACAGGTGTAAGCTGTCCTCTGAGGAGGTTGACTGCCATAACATGAACTGCCTACGTACCTGTTTAAATAAATGTCACTGATATTGCACAAGTGCATGTTTTCATTAACACTGCAGTGTGTGACCTGAAAGAGCGACAGTATTTTGGCTGTGAATGCTCTTTACGCCAGGAAATGCAGTATGAGTGATGGTGAGGCTGTCAGACTGGCCCTGTCATGCATTCAAATGTCTCTTCCACACTAAAGGACGGTAAAGTAATGTATCTCTCTCCTTTCAACCCATCAAAACATCGAAAATATGTATATCACCTTAAATCTGCTGTCTACAGTGCTCTACAGTTATGGAGCTATGGACTAACATGCTTTGCTGCCTACCAAGCTAATAGTTATGCCCCATGTCCTTGCTGCACTCCTTGCCCTAAATGTCAATGAACATTGAGTTCTGTTATAAGCCAATTGGAATCCTGTTAGTTCTGCGGCTGGATTTATAGGCTGTCATAAACTTAAACCATTCACAAATGAAGTACCTTTACTGATACTCAAATCTGGTGCAAACAAAACAATCATAGATTAATACCTCGTACATAAAATGCACAAGAAACATGAATTATTCCTTTTGACATCAGTTTTTTCACACTAAAAGCAAAGTTTTACTGGTGTTATTTAAGCTGACTACCTTATCGCATAAGAAATTATAAAGCAAATATTCCTTTACGAAAACAACCAATATCTTATCTTTAAAGACATTCTTCAGTCGCCACCCATCGTCTGTCCATTTACACTTGAAGGATTGAAACAGCTCTGGCCTAGATGTAATCTTTTTTGTCACCCAAATCATATACAGATATCCCACTACTAATATCAGCACACTAATTTCATTCTTCATGTCGCAACTGAAATCTAGGTACCTATACTTTATAAAACTTTGTGCATTTAATCCACATATATCCCAGAGAACCTTTTGAAAATACATATGTATTGGTTTAATTTCTTTACAGTAGTAATAACTTCTTCGTTTAACGTGCTTTTACCCATTTTTCATATGGAGTAAGCACGATGCCTTCTTTTGAAGGACTTTGATTTGGCGTTGGGGTAGGCCGTAGCCTCAATCGTCTGCCCTGCCTGACATCGCTATGTAAAGGATACTCTACTTCCCCAAACATTTCACATAAATTATAATTTTTTATCTTCGAAATATGTAATCTATGATTAGTCGCCAGAACTCCACGCAACAGTTTAAATAAAAACTCTCTCACTTCCGGACAGAACAAAGGTTTGTGTAGTCTCTTCCATATCTCTTTCCAGTTGAATAAAGGGCACAAGTCTTCCAACTGTGGTTTCGCCGCAGGTCTAAGTACTGTATGGATCTCTTTACTGCTCATATTTGGGAAATTTTTGTGTTTGTGGAATTTTCTATTGCCATCTATTGCGACTGAATGGCAAACATTGGAAGAACAAGACACCTCCTTCATAGGCTTCAGATCCAATAAATAACTCAACTGCATATTACAACAGTACCTGTTAATCCAGCATTTTCTACTACATCCCTTAGAACAATTCTAGAAAACATTGCTAGAATTTTTGCTTGTACATCAGTTATACCTTGCCTAACTGGTCTTTATAGACAATGGGCAACCTTGCCCAACATCTTTATAGACAACGGGCAACCTTGCCTAACATCTTTATGGACAACAGGCAACCTTGCCTAACTGATCTTTATAGACAATGGGCAACCCTGCCTAACTGATCTTTGTAGACAACAGGCAACCTTGCCTAAATGATCTTTATAGACAACGGGCAACCTTGCCTAACTGATCTTTATAGACAACAGGCAACTTGCCTAACTGATCTTTACAGACAACGGGCAACCTTGCCTCACTGATCTTTGTAGACAACGGGCAACCTTGCTTAAATGATCTTTATAGACAACGGGCAACCTTGCCTAACTGATCTTTATAGACAACAGGCAACTTGCCTAACTGATCTGTATAGACAACGGGCAACCTTGCCTCACTGATCTTTTTATGTGAAATTCCTTGCTTAGAAACCTGTTTACACATATTCTGCCTACACTTTTCTTATATAGCACCCTCATCCAATTTATAAACTCGGCTGGGAGACCGAACTTTTCGAAAATCTGAAACACAAAACTGATCTGTATGCAGTCAAAAGCCTCAGACCCATCTAGATTTATCATCACCAAATTCATATCAATATCATTAACATAATAAAAAATATCTCTGATCAAGTTATTGCACTGTATAATTGATCTCCCATCTACCGCACAAAATTGCTCTTGTGATATGAAGGAGTCCACAACCCTTTGCAACCTAGTTTTCAAAACTCTAGCAAAGACTTGATAATCTTCATTCTCGAGAGTTACCAGCCTCCAATTTTCTGTTAGCAAAGATTACCTTTTTTCCCAACTAACTTGATTACTCCCAAATACTGTGAATCTTTAATATCACAGATGCTTCTAATTGCCCTCAGCATGCCTTCCTTTATCACCGCCCATAATGTTTTATAAAACTCAATGGACAAACCATGACATCCAGGGGATTTTTCGGGTTTCATTGATTTTAAAGCCAACCAACTCTCATCTATATTAAACTCTTCCTTTAGTTTTTTCTCGTCTTCCTCCTGTACCACCTTATTACATTTACTTAGAAAATAATTTATTGATTTCACCTGGTCACCTTCCACATAATCAAACAAATTCTCATATAAACTCTTCGTAAGTGATAAAATCAGATTCCAGTCCGTGGTTATGACATTTTCCCGGATTTTAAGTTTCGTAATACTTGACCTGCTAGTCCTCAGCTTCTCTCTTCCCAACAACAAAAACGTAGAGACTTTTTCTCCTTCGACCCTCATTTATCCTTTCTTATTTTTTCAACAAATGAACCTCTCTATATTTGTTTCCATGACAGTAATGCATCAAGTGTAGTTGCCGTCATCTTGCATGCAACAAATTTACTAATCCACAGTTTTTTTGACAACTTCATAAAGAATAATTCCTCTACTTGTACTTTTGCCCAGTCCCACCGTTCCAAAATGTCCACAAACACGCCTTGTTTTTCTTTATCCTGTTCCAAAATGATAGCAAGGCTTCCCCCCCTTTCCCTCCTCCTCCAGCACAATGTTACTGAGTTCCAAAAATCCTTTTTTACTGCACGAGTACTAACCTTTCCTTTCATCAGCACCATAAAATGATCAGAAGAGTTTATAGATGCCGTATCTGTATTATAAATATGTTCAAATAAATCCTTTGTATATAATACGATCAATTCTGGATCCATGTTTTTTTTAACAAACGTAACATTCGGTATACCTTTATATACTTTTAGTCTTAAGGAGTTAATTAAACTTTTCATTGCCTTTGATACTAGAGTGGATTCACTATTAATGCAATATCTTCACAATTGAAATCACCAAACAATATTAACCTGAGGTCGAGAGCTGTCGCCGGAACCCTCAAGCCCTCCTCACTTGAAAACAAAAACCTACATGCCTCACTGAGACTCTCGGGGAACACAGATCCAGCGCTCCTGATTCAACTGATCTTTTATGTATTTTTCGGAAGCTACTTTATGTCCTTGTCAGAAATGTAATTACTAATGCATGTAAGGTATTGCAAGCTTCTAACCATATGTATTTGAAAGCTCTTCCTAATTTGCTTATACATTAGAATTGTTACCCATTCTTCAGGTGTGAGAAAACACATCTGACTGTATGTAGACATCCCACTGTTTTCCTTTAATGTCGAATGCTACTTTTCCGCTCGCAAGAGTTCTTGACCTGTATGAGATTTTGTCAGTAAATTAGAATACCTGGAACCTGCCTCTTACTCGCACTTCGTTATATACCCATCAATCTTGTGTCTTAAAAAGTAAAACAAACTAGTTCTGTAAAAATCCTCACTTTCTCTTGTTTCATTTTTACCAGCTGGGCCGTAGACATTTCCCACCAGCAGCTTCCTATCATTATACGCCACATTCATACCGAGAATTCTTCCGTCACATTCCTTTCCGTTGTTGACACTTTTATGTCTTTCTTTTTTATCCAGACAGATCATCGTTTCTCCTTTTAATAATGGGGTTGTATTAACTACAGCATTATAATATCCACATGAATAATCCAAGATCCTTACATTCTCCACATTGTGTTCTTGTATCATCATTATGTCTATTTTATATTTTCTCATTAATGACACCAATTTCATTTGTTTCCCGAGCTCATTTAATTCATTTATATAAAATTCACGCTACCTCGGGAGTATCCCGATAGTAAATTATCACCGAAGGGGAATTTATAAGTGATAAATGCATTGGTACTGCCGGGTCGCGATCCCACGACATAGAACTTATCCAGCAACTCCAGTCGGCGTTCTACCACTGAGCTATCAAGAGAGGTATAAGTCAATGCCGAGTTTGCTGTACTTATTTTTCCCATCGCGAGTGGGGAAATTGTACTTAGCCTTGGCATTAACCCACCTCCGCTATGATAATTCATTGGCACGTTTGGAACACGCAGCTCTTATTATGAAATTTTTTTATCACACCGTGATTTATATACAATCATGAAGCTAAAAATGTCGCTTAATATCAAATTCACGCTACCTCGGGAGTATCCCGATAGGGAATTATCATCGAAGGGGAATTTATAAGTGATAAATGGATTGGTACTGCCGGGTCGCGATCCCACGACACAGAACTTATCCAGCAACTCCAGTCAACATTCTATTAAGCGACATTTATAGCTTCATGATTGTATATAAATCATGGTGTGATAAAAAATTTCATAATAAGAGCTGCATGTCCAGCAAACTCGGCATTGACTTATGCCTCTCTTGATAGCTCAGTGATAGAACGTCGACTGGAGTTGCTGGATAAATTATGAGTCGTGGGATCGCGACCCGGCAGTACCAATCCATTTATCACTTATAAATTCCCCTTCGGTGATAATTCCCTATTGGGATACTCCCGAGGTAGCGTGAATTTGATATTAAGCGACATTTGTAGCTTCATGATTGTAAATAAATCACAGTGATAAAAAATTTCATAACAAGAGCTGCGTGTTCCAAACGTACCAATGAACTATCATGGCGGAGGTGGGTTAATGCCGAGGCTAAGTACAATTCCCCGCTCGCGACGGGAAAAATAAATACAGCAAACTCGGCATTGACTTATACCTCTCTTGATAGCTCAGTGGTAGAACGTCGACTGGAGTTGCTGGATAAGTTCTATGTCGTGGGATTGCGACCCGGCAGTGCCAATCAATTTATCACTTATAAATTCCCATTTGTAGCTTCATGATTGTATATGAATCACAGTGTGATAAAAAATTTCATATATATATATATATATATATATATATATATATATATATATATATATATATATATATATATATATATATATATATAGTCTCGGTAATTGGGCGGCTACTTGGAAATCTTAGCTCGATGATGAATAATATTGCCAAGACCAGGAAGAACATTCTTTATTACACAAGCTTTCGAGGTATAAAACCTCATCATCAGGCTGAAAAACCGACAAGGATTAGAATCCATGAAATTACAATAAAATAAATTGTCATAATAAATCTTCAGCAAAAATACTAGACATATATATAAAACGAACAGTAATTACAAACTAAAAGGGTGAGACGCAAAAAAAAACGAAAAATTAAAAATGAACACAAACATAAAAATATAAAAAATATAAGGTGAAATGTAAACAAACTACCAATCACAAACTAAAATATTTAACGACCAAATTGTGTACGTACTATGAAATTACACGATAGCTAGTTGAATACCAGACGAGTTGTTGTTCAATTCGGGTAGGATGAAACCCGAATTGAACAACAACTCGTCTGGTATTCAACTAGCTATCGTGTAATTTCATAGCAGGTACACAATTTGGTCGTTAAATATTTTAGTTTGTGATTGGTAGTTTGTTTACATTTCACCTTATATTTTTTATATATTTTTATGTTTGTGTCCATTTTTAATTTTTCGTTTTTTTTTGCGTCTCACCCTTTTAGTTTGTAATTACTGTTCGTTTTATATATTTGGCTAGTACTTTTGCTGAAGATTTATTATGACAATTTATTTTATTGTAATTTCATTGATTCTAATCCTTGTCGGTTTTTCAGCCTGATGACGAGGCTTTATACCTCGAAAGCTTGTGTAATAAAGAATGTTCTTCCTGGTCTTGGCAATATTATTCATCATCAAGCTATATATATATATATATATATATATATATATATATATATATATATATATATATATATATATATATATCAGTAAACAGCAGGGTTCGTAAAGCAAATCATATATATATATATATATATATATATATATATATATATATATATATATATATATATATATATATATATATATATACATATACATATATATATATATCTCAGTAAACAACAGGGTTCGTAAAGCACATCATAAAAGCCAAGGTTCAATCAAGAAACGTTTTGCACATCGCCCAGTGCATCTTGAAGCGAGAGGCTTCAGAAGTGTCACCCCTCCAGTCACCTTCATATCGAGGTCGCTTTAACTTGGAAATAATCTACCCCAATTTCCCGCCATCACACAGCTGCTCATTCACATCCCCAAAATAAAACTCCATTCTTAAGTAGCCTCTCCTTGCATCGTTAACGGCCAGATTCATTTAAAGTCTTACATCATTGAGACCTGCCAAACCTCTATTCTCTACAGTAAAGAACCTTTCAAAATACCCATCACATTGACGTAAGATTGTCAGAAAGCATCTTTCCAATTTTGTTTCCTATATCTAAGATGTCTGAGAGGTAATGCTGTACTTACATCAATCAAGTATGTTCCTTTTCTCTCCGTTTTATCTTCTGTTTTATACCAAATGTCATTACGTCACTTCTTTCCTCTACTTTTGCCCTTCACCAAGCTTTTCATTTCACTGTCCTACCACTATGTTCCTTTATTTCTTCTTCCTACATGCCTGCGCCCAAAGGTTAATGGCCTTATTATCAACCTTCTTATCAGTCATATTCTCCTATTTTGTCATATTCTCTCATTTATTACCAATAACATTTCAGTTGATTACTTAAATTCTTCTTTCTTATGTATATTTTCACCTCCCCAGCGGTAAGATTCTTCTCATGACTTCTGTTTTCCTTCGCTCCAAACAAGCAGCTATCAAATATTCATCCAAAAAGTTCCCTTTCCATGAAATATTAAATTACTCTTTCATCTATTCTGTACTAACACAGGATGTAACAATCTTTTCCCTACCATTTTATATCATCATATGAATATTGTTCCTTTGACGACACTTGCTTCTAATAACCAATTCGCCTTCAGAACGCCTTCCCACAAGACAACGGCCCTCTGCAGTCACTGCAACTGCTTCACTGCCACTTTCCTTTATATTCAAATTACTCAACGTGGCCTTCTTTCGTTCAGAAATCTTTAGGGGGGGTTGGTTCCCCGAGTGCATATCACGTGGTGCACTGTAGGCAATACAAAAGCGTGTTTGCAGCGTCTCTTCGGCCCCCAGCTGCACCCACCTTTTAGCCTGTTACTTTACCTTCATCCTGGCTTCCTTTCTTCAGTCCTCCTGTCTAACCTCTCTAACTGTTACTTCTTAGTGCAATTGTGGGGTTTCATCCTAGTTCCACCTGTAGATCCATGTACTGCATCTCCTTTATATTTTGGAACTTTTAATAACCCTACGGATTTTTCAAACTTTCTTTGGGTCGACAAGATATCATGTTCAATTTTTTTTAGTTACAATCATAAATTGGTTACAATTTCTGCCAAAACTAAAAAGTATAAAATAAAAATATATAAAAAAAAACTTTTTTAAAACACGCATTTATTAAAATGCACTAAAAAATACAAAATTTATTGAGACACGCCAGGATTTTCTTACAATCAATCATGTCTACAAAAATAAAAGCGTAGGTGCTAAACATGGAAGGAAATACTACAAGAAATAAAAAAAAATTACATTCCTTTTCTTTTATGATTTCCTTCCATGTTTGGTACCCATGCTTTTATTTTTGTAGACTTGTTTAATTGTAAGAAAATCCGGTTGTGTCTAAAAAACTGTTTCGTACATTTTAGTGCATCAAAATGCTTAAAATTTTATTTTTTTTTATTTTTTACTTTTTTTTACTGTTTGATGCTTGGCTTGACAGCCTAAATCCCATCAATCTTTCACTATCATACGTCGTGGTTCCTAGACCTTGCACCTTTACTCTGACAACATTTTCTTTTGCTGCCCTGAACATCACAATAAAACGTTCCCTTCCCCACACATCCTACAGAATTGCCAACATGACTAAAGTTCCCAATATCCTTCTCCATATCACACAGATAAAGCAGACAGTGTTACTCTTTGTCGTTCATATTCATGAACACCGAGCCCTTTCACTTTGGCATAAAAAAATTCCAAATCATCCACTTTCCACCCATTAAACGCCTATCATTGTCATATATTGCTTCTCTACTGAATGGCATCCGGAAATGTAGAGCGCTATAATTGTACTTTACTTACTTTACGTTGATAATCAACGTGGGTACGGTGTAAAGAATTGCAAATGCTGTGCCAGGCCATTTATTCACTTCCACGCGACGCAGAGTAACTAAAAATATGCAGCTTTATTTTCCAGCATTCGCAGGAAAGAGAAATCTGCATTGCTCTCGGGATGGAAGTTTATTGGCTATAGAAGAGGCATCCTCTGCCATCAGGAAGTTTACAGCCATCCATTGAGAACATATTTGTCTTAGTAAATGGAGCATGCGACTCCAATCTACAGGCATTCCGAGTTTACATACATATATACATACATATATATATACTGTATAAATATATGTAATATATATATATATATATATATATATATATATATATATATATATATATATATATATATATATATATATATATATATATATATATGTGTGTGTGTGTGTGTGTGTGTGTGTGTGTGTGTGTATATATGTATGTATATACAATATACATATATATATATATATACGTATATATATATATATATTGTTGTTGGTCTCTAATCATTTCTAAAAAGTCAAGTTCCTACCACAGTGCAACCTAGAAATGAAATGGTAGATTTAACACTACAATGAACTTTCAGGTTGATGTAAGTGTGCAAATGAAGAAATGCTTTGAAAAAAAGTTCACCAGTTACTACTTTATAAATAAAAAAAATTAGGCCTAGAAATCATGGTATAAAATTGGTTTCATTTCTCCTCTCCGGTTCAGAATAAAGATTATTAAAGCTCTTCGAAACTGAACATTTGTGCTCCTGAATGTTGCCTCTGTCCATTGTTAATCTGCCTTTTCCCTTCTGTGAGACTTGATGTTGAGAACCTCACTGAATCTAGGTGTGTTCAACTCCGTCTCTCTATTTTGTCTCTTCTTCAATGACCAAAATGCATTACCCTTTCTCACACCTGCAAGTCCAAGCTACCTTGCTTCAGCCATGTGAAGTCCTTTGCATTTGTTTTGTTTCTCTTTCCAACAACCTCACAAAAGCCCTTTGACTATTTAGATTACTGTCAACAGCTTCACAAAAGCCCTTTGTGGTCATTTGACTGTTTAGATTACTGCTTCCATATGTGGTTTTTTCTTCAGTTCTTGTAGCTGGTTTTCTTACCATGAAGGTAGGCTTTCTGTTTCTTGTAGAGGTACATCAGTCGTTCAGCGTCAGTTTAGTTCCGTGAAACTCCTTGGTCAGTCACCGTCTGGTCGTATCGATGACTTCTCTCTCACTATTTATGAATATTATTTTTCTTCAATCCTTTTATCCGCAATTTTTACAAAATGTTGGTTTATTGCTTCCTGAGGATTGTGTGTGCCACACATGATTCTTCCTTATTGCTTCCTGGTTCTTTCACTGCTGGACTTTACGAGAGCATTAACCTTTCATGATTTACCTGAAGACTTTTGGGTGTTCCTGCATTAATATTTGGACCTTTTCTTGTACCTTCCCTTTATTTTCATCAGTTTTAGTGTTTATAATCAGAAGGTCTTCAGAGCTTATGCAGCCAGAATTAGAAGGAAAATAACTGAGTTTATTTCAAAATGAAAATAAAAAAAAGTATTGTCTTTAGATGGACTTACAGCGCATGGTTTGAGATTCTTTGTTCAATTCTTACAGTTTTCACTAGTATTATATGATTAGATTATACTAAAATTACGATAAAATACTTATAATGTTTTGAAAAAGGAAGAAAACTGAAAAAAAAGTTCCAAGTGTTCAGCACTTGACAGCAAAAGTTGTACGTCCCTCGACACACGTAGAGGTAACAATGCAGAAAACTGGATCACTTCCAAGGGTGTGTCTGCACTACAAAAAACATTTCATAAAGACATGTTTATGACATTTACATCACAAGCAAGTTGAAAACAAGTCAGCAACCTCAAGTTGAGGAAGAATCTTTGGCCAAGGATGGATGATCGCATGAAGCACTGGTTGGGACTTCCAATAAGAAGCTGATTTGTAGTCAACCTCTTTGTGATATGTGTTTAGTACGTCACTGTACAGTCATGACTGTACGGTCATGTAAGTCTTTGGATTGAAGGAAACTGTGAATCTCTCTCTCTCTCTTGTGGTTAATTCCTTTTGATCCTCTTCAATGTCAAAACTAATATCATTATGTTTTTCAGAACTGACATATACAGTATATATATATATATATATATATATATATATATATATATATATATATATACATATATATATGTATATATATATATATTTTTTTCATGATGTTCGCCTTGTAGTACATATATCCTCCTATAATTTTGATATATTTACTCTTTAATTAATCATGTGTTATATGTAATGATAGTGATTGTTGAAGTGTCATATTTAGTTTGGCATCAGATCTCAAAGGAACTAATGATTTAAATAACTTAATAGCGTAATTTAGAATTGATAATACAATTTTAATAGTAATGTAGTATGGGCAACACATGTGTGTGTGTTCAGCGAAGACTTGTTTAATTTTAGTTGTCATCAGTTGAGATAAGAGAGAGCGCTTTGTTTTGGGTTAACGCGAGGACAGTTTGGAATAACAACTGCAGATTCGTTCAGGAAATCAAGTCAGTTTTTCATCTTGTTTATAAAACATGTCAATCATAATTGGCCGATTGCAGTATGTTTCGATCATGTAGAGATTTCTGTAAAAGATTCGTCCCGTACGAGCATAAGACGAGTGATTTCGCATTGTTACTGCATTGCTCTGATCATGTATACCGCTTTGAGAGAAAGAGTAACCTGTCCCGATTGCATTCTAAACGTTTGCTGGGAGTGACGTCACCTCCCTGCTTCTAGAACTTTTCTCTTGTGTTTCATACCCAAAATGCCTTAATGACGTCATGTGACTGTTGAATTTTTACTGGAATCCCCCAAATCTATTCATTCTGATTTCCGAGACCGATCAGTTTGGTTCCCTCTCTCTCTCTCTCGTTCTTAAAAAGAGATTACTTTTAACGTAGTATATTTGTGGTCACTGGCGTTGGCATTAACTTTTGAGATCTGAATTTAGTAAAATTGTTTAATTTGTAACGGCACCCAGTAGAAAGTGTGTTTAGTGAAATTAGCACAGCTGCAAAGGGATTATACAGAGGTTTTCACAAGTTTGTGTAAGGTAACATGAATTTTACTTATTAATACCATGTTATAATAAGTTAGGGAAATTTTGCCTTTGTGAAATTATTATTGATAAATGTTTTGTGGAATTGTCTGTGTTCTTGTGATTGCACTCTCTTCATATTTTCACATTTTTTATGTTTGTGATGTAACATTTATTTACATAACATTTTATATATATCTTGGTAATTTAACATTGCAAACTTGATTTAATTTTTCATTTATTAAGATTTTCTTTTCAAATCTTGAGTAATTTTTGATAGTTTAAAATTTTCTTGATTAATTTAAATTCCTGATAAATTAAAGTTTTTGTGAATTAGTTTTGTTTCATAATTAAGTTTTGTTATTTTCAAGTAACAGTTAATTTTTCAGACTGTGAATTCTAATTATAAATTTTGAATTTAAAAATAAATTTTTGTGTTTAATAGGATTAATTGTGTGTGCATAAGGCAAAGTGATAAACATGTTTTGTTCTTTTAGTTTAGCTAAACTGAGTTAAGACCAGGGAAACAGTTAAAGTTATTTGATGGAGTGATGCCCTTTTGCTCTAGAATAGTTCTAGTTTAATTGTTGATACCTCACACACATTCTGATAAACTGAGTTTGATTTTTTCAAGTGACTAATAAGTTTTTAAAGGGATCACTGTTACCTTTAGAGTGCTCAGTCGTAATTCTTATTGTTATGAGAGCTCTGGTATCTGGCTGAGTGAGGTATATTTTTGAATTTTTAGATTAGCTGTGTAATAACCAGGTACTTGGTAAGCATCGTGACAATATATAGTGTATCTAAAGCTAAGATGATCTGAAAATGCCTTAAGAAGAGCGAAAATAAAATGAACTCTTCCACGAGATGAAATATCGCAAAATTTCAAGAGAAAGAAGGATATGAATGGAATATACATGGAGTAGTGCAAGTAATAATTCCTAAAAAAAACAAATAAACATAATCCCAAAAAGAAATTATTGAGAAAAATTGAGAAAAAAAAATGATTAACGGTAACAAACATGTGGATGACTATTGCAACGCGATGTTGATGTCTAATGACATGTGACAGAAGGAATCTACAGGAATGGAATGAAGGTGGCTTCATCTCTGAGCGAGAATATGAGGAGCAAATGATGACGGTGGCTCCAGCGACCTGGATGGAGGAACTCCGGCAATTGTCTCTGCTTCTCGTGGTAATGGCAATGACGCCCTCAGTCACTGGGAATGGTAAGTTGTTCGACTGTTTTCTTGACTGGTTGGATGTTGTTAGACCGTATGTCTTTGTATCTTGAGAGAGAGAGAGAGAGAGAGAGAGAGAGAGAGAGAGAGAGAGAGAGAGAGAGTGTTATTACTTTGTCCATTTTTTGGCCTTGTTAGGTACCAGGATTGCGCAGAAAGTTAGCTGAAGGTCCACATTAAATTTTGACCAAGGTGGGTTTCGCTGCTCTCAGCAAGTGGTTACATTTTGAGAGGCAGGGGAGACCGACCTTTGAGGAGAAAGGAGAGACCACACAGAGGTGCATTTGCAACACTGGCGGAGGTTTTCTGTCTGCGAACGGTTTTGTACACGTTAACTGCTACAAAAAACGAATGCCTGTGACAATCTGTAAACTTGTTCATTCTGTTGTTGATGAGAAATTGGGATAGATGAGCAATGTGGATACTGACTGATTGATTTTATGAAATTTAGGCTGGCAGTCCTGAAGCGATGCAGAAAATAAAGGCGTTGAAGTTCAAGGGTCGAAAGGTAGAACTGGGAGAAAAACCTGCACTAAGAAATAACAGCAAGGATGGACAGCAAAGCTGAAGAAAGGAACCAGGAATAGAGGCAAAGCAAAAGGTTAAAAAATCGGTACAGCTAGGCCCCGAAGGGACGCTGTGCACACCCTTCAGAAATGCTTGCAGTTCATCAGGAGTGGTGCACTGACGGTGCTACCCCTTAATAGGGGAAAATGTGAATATTACCTTCCTTTACAACGTAGTAAACGATGAAGAGGTTACTAAGAAGAATAAGACATACTGTATGAACTGTATACCCATACATTCCTGAGTCCACAGATCATTAAAATGAAACTGGAAGCATAAACATTATCCAGTGACAACTGCAGTATATCTGTTCTATATGTCTGTGGAAAAATTTTCACTGAATCTGCTACCTGATTGACAGCTATGAATTTAATCCTTATTGCTAATATTTCTTTCATCGTATTATCTACTGAATTCCTATGCAGACTTTTTAAAGAAGTGATTAACGTGTTTTTTTTTGCAGTACTAAGTTTATTCCGATTAAAGAGCAAGATATATTCATTATGAGAACGTTTTTGAAGGCGCAATGCAATTCTCGTAACTTTGTTTCCTTAGCTTCTAATCAAGTTAACTTCATTAATGCATTACAAACAGAGCAACGCGACCTGGTGGGAAGAGAGGGTGATGATACAGGGAATATCCACAGGAAATGAATAACCGATCTAAATGTTACACAAATATTCCTTGGCGGTAAAATAACGCACTTTTTATTTACGGTCAGCATCACGGAACCGTGTTTACCATTTTGAATGATTTACTTAGTTTATGAAGCATCCATAAGCTCAAACCAAGTGGAATAATTTATGGAGTATATGAATGCAGGGGTAAGGTGTCTTTGTGTAACCTAATGAAATTGTACAGACTCACACTCAAGTATTCATATACAGCCGACGGCTGTGTTGCGTCCGCTATATAGCTGTCGTACATTGTGTGAAGATCACTAAGAAATGCGGTGCTTCGAGGACGAAAATCCCATGAACATTCGTGAGATAGCAGATGGGACAAAAGATCCCATATGTATGTATGTATATATATATATATATATATATATATATATATATATATATATATATATATTATATATATATATATATATTATATATATATATATATATATATATATATATATATATATATATATATTATATATATATATATATATATATATATATATATATATATATATATATATATATTATATATATATATATATATATATATATATATATATATATATATATATATATATATATATATATATATATATATATATATATATATATATATACATATACATATATATTTCTGTAATTTTAAAGCTGGGATCTTGCTAGATCAATGGGGTATATTAGGATGATATGCAACTTACCTTAATTTCCACAAAAATCTGGACTCTGGCCTTGGGGACAGCTAAAATCATAAACAACAAAATATGCCTGAAAGGCTACTTCATGGAGGAAGTGATTAGATAAACTCTGGGGTTTAACTTAATTCGTTATATTTCCAAACGAAAACACATCGAAAGAATGATAGTGTAATTCTGGGATAATGAGGCGAAAGCAAATGACAGGAATTTCCTGGAGGGGGCAGATTGGGTTCTCTCTTTAAAGTTGTTGATAACGAAGCCACGAGGGCCGCTACACACACGAAGTGACACAGTTCCACGGTTGGGTAGTCCTGTCCTGCAGTCGAACACTTACAGTGACTTAACTGGGACTAACACTATAATGAAGGAATTGGGGAATTGCACAGAAGAGGCCTAGACTGGACTCGATTCCTGTGACTCGAACATAAAACGATTATATTCTCGTAAATGCTTTGCAAATTAAACAGCACAAAATATAAAGCAATACAGGTCTCACTGTCATTATATCGCACTATGAAACGAAAGGAAAACAGTGGGAGGAAAACAGCGAATGTGGCTGATGAAAAACCTTAAATCCTGGTACTTTACCTTTCTTTAGGAGCAGAAGTTCCCTTCTTATGAGGGCAAGCAAATTAATTCACATCAAAAGTTACTTTGGACACTGCCTGCCACGTGTCCTGCATAGGCAGGTTAATGGAGCAAGGGATAGCAATTCTGAGAGTTAGCTTCTCTGTCCAGGGTCCTTTATAGCTTCGGAAGTTACAACTTTCTCTTCCTAGATGGCGTTGTGATCACGCTGCCCACGTGGGAACTGCAGTCAGCATGGTTTCAAATTCAACATGGTGGAATGCATGCGATCAGTCCATCAGCTGGCCTGCCTTGGGCGATGATTAGCTCTGGTCGGGTCCATACCTGGAATTTAGGGATTTCTGACAGCACTTTGGACAAGAAAGGGGTTTAAAGCTGTTTTCCCCCCAAAATGGTGGTGGTGAGAGTTTTTAGGGGTGAATTTCTTACAGTGAATCATACTAAATCTATCTTATTTAAGTACTTAGTTCTTTTACTTTAAATTAGTTTGGGAAAAGGTAGCATAGGAGGAATATTCTCAATAATATATATATATATATATGTGTGTGTGTGTGTGTGTGTGTGTGTGTGTGTGTGTGTGTGTGTGTGTGTGTGTGTGTGTGTGTGTGCAATTGAATCACGAAAATATGAAACGTGATGAATATATAAATAGGGACAAAATCAACAAAAGAAAGAGAAACAATGGAGTGCTGCAAGGCCTTTCGACTTCTTGTCCTTTACTTAGCAGACTGAAGAAATATACAAATAAGCTTACAAAGGAAGCTCATATAAATGGCAGATGGGGATTACAAAAGAAAAAGAATATGTTCTTGGAATCCAACACAATTGAAGAATTGGTAGACCTACCAAAACAGGGTTTAATATTTAAGAGGTTTTACAAAGGATTACGCCCAACAGCTCAGAGGCAGGGACAGGACATTTAAAAGATTATACAAGGAAGGTGACTGATTACCAAAAAAAATGTTGTAAAAGTACTACTTAATAATTCTCCTTTTGGTAAACAATAACAATTTTTGCAAGGTGAACATGTAATATATATATATATATATATATATATGTATATATATATATTACAATGAATACATAGAAAACATGTGTGAGGTAACTAATTTGTAATTAAGTCAGTGATTTTATCTTTTAGGTTATTCTTGAACATTTTACTAATACAGGGGTCCAAATAATACATGCCAGTGATAAGGTTGAAATTACAACTGGAAGTAAGCTGTATAATAGTGGATTCTAAAAGATTTCGTGAAGAGACATCCTTTGACCTGGCAATCACTCAGCTTTCAGTCCAGTTTATCCAGTGAGAGTTTTCACTTAAATGAATGAATATAGCATTGGATGTTTGCCCAGTTTTGATAGAATACTTATGCTTTTTAGTCTGTACTTCTAAACCCTTGCTAGGTTGGCTGATATAAAAAAAGAGGGGTAGTCCAGGCATGGAATTTTATATATTATGTTATTGTTTTCCTTAGGGCTATCTTTTATTAACATTCCTTTTAACGTGTTATTAAAGGAAAAAACGAGGTTGACATTAAAAGATTTTAAAAAATATTTTGTTTTGAAAAGCACTAAAGTCAAGCTAAGAATGTTCTCAGGGGTTTCTTTCTCCATGTTACTTTCACTATAAAAGTTTTTTGGTCTTTATTATTACAAATATCTAGTATATGTGAAGGATAACATAAATCTGTCCCTATTTTTCTTATGTATTCAATTTCTTCTATGTCTTTAAGAACATTGCTCATTGTCAGTCCCCAGTATTTGGATAAATCTTTAGAAGTATGGGTTAAACAACGTATCTGTCAAAACTGGGCAAACATCCAATGCTATATTCATTCATTTAAGTGAAAACTCTCACGGGATAAACTGGACTGAAATTTCAGTGATTGCTAGGTCGAAAGATCTCTTCGTGAAATATTTAAGAATCCACTATTATACAGCTTACTTCCAGTTGTAATTTCAACCTTAGCACTGGCATGTATTATTTGGACCCCTGTATTAGTAAAATTTTCAAGAATGACATAAAAGATAAAATCACTGACTTAATTACAAATTAGTTACCTTATATATATATTTTCTATGTATTCTTATATTAAATATACAGTATATATATATGTATATATATATGTATGTATGTATATATATGTAGGTATATATATTTATATATATATGTATATATTATATATATATATATATATATATATATATATATATATATATATATATATATATATATATATATATATATATATATATATATACATACACATATATATATTTATATATATTTGAAATTTTTATCACAATGTGATTTTTATACATTCATGAAGCTACAAATGTTGTTTAATATCAAATTCTCGCTAACTAGGGAATATCCCCAATGGGGAATGATCACCGAAGGGGAATTTATAAGTGATAAATGGATCGGTACTGCCGGGTCTCAATCACAGATAGCTCAGTGGGTAGACCGTCGACTGGAGTTGTTGGAAGGAAATTGTGTCATGTGACTGAGACCCGGCAGTACCGATCCATTTATCACTTATAAATTCCCTTTCGGTGATCATTCCCCATCGGGGATATTCCCGAGGTAGCGAGAATTTGATATTAAACAACATTTGTTGCTTCATGTATATATATATATATATATATATATATATATATATATATATGTATATATATACATATATATATATATATATATATATATATATATATATATATATATATATATAAATTATGTATAAATTGTAATCAAGGGCATGAATACTCTGGAGATTCACACTTCCTTTATTGCTTCCTACGTTTCGTGATTCATAATCACATCATCAGGGAATTCTATGGAAAATCAAATAGATGAATAAGAGTACTGAACAGCTAAAACTCAATTACTTTAAAACATATGTCGTCCGTATTTGCTATTCTAATAATTCTAATAATTTCTGTGCAGATTTTGTGAAATGTATTTGTATAACAACACCACATTTTAGTGTTATAGTAACAAAACTAAAAGATCTTCGCAAGCGAGAAAAAAATTTGCTTGTTCATATAAAGCCTGTCGAAAACTAATATTAGTCCTCATATCTACATAAATTTCCGTCCTGTGTTGGCTGGGAATCCATCATATCAGATTCAACGAAATGTCACATAAGGTAGCCAATAACCAATGCTACATTATTCAGGTCTCAATTCTATTCAGTTGAGGCCAGTTCCATTAACCATCCTTCATTATCTCATTTCATCGTTCGGAATTGTTTATCTCTAGATGAGCTAATTGTCACGATGGTTTTCGTCCCCTCATGATCTTTCGAACAAATGTCAAAGCACTGATAATAATAATGACATAAAACATCGCAAGAGATCGTGTGTCGCAAGTACACAAATTCCTACTCAGAAGTGCACATATATATGTGTGTGTGTATATATATATATATATATATATATATATATATATATATATATATATATATATATATATATATATATATGCAGTATAATATGCTCATTAATAATAAAAAAGTATTTTTTTCAGTCACCTGAAGTGGAATTTTCCAAGTCAGCTTTCAAGAAAGAGCCCTGTACAGGATATATAGTGTAGTCCTCTCTTGTGAGATAAAATGTATTTCTGAACTGGTATGATAATAATTCTGAAGGCAAGGACCCTTTCTGTGCAGATTTTGTGAAATGTATTTGTATAACAACACCATATTTCACTGTTATAGTAGCCCTTCGTTGGCTGAGTCGATTGAGCTTCGGACTGTCAGCCGATGGGCCGGAGTTCAGTTTCCCCGGCCGGCTGATGAAGAGTTAGAGGAATTTATTTCTGGTGATAGAAATTAATTTCTCGCTATAATGTGGTTCGGATTCCACAATAAGCTGTAGGTCCCGTTGCTAAGTAACAAATTGGTTCTTAGCCACGTAAAATAAAGTCTAATCCTTCGAGCCAGCCCTAGAAGAGCTGTTAATCAGCTCAGTGGTCTGGTAAAACTAAGGTATACTTAACTTTTTACTGTTATAGTAACAAAATTCAGATATCTACACAAGAAGGCATTTTGTCTCTTGTAGTTGCGAGAACGTGATTGTCCCTTGTATGATATTTTTAACATGACTTCAAGTAGTATTCGAACGATCATGAGGGGACGAAAACCATCGTGACACTTAGCTCATCTAGAGATAAACAATTCCGAACGATGAAATGAGATAATGAAGGATGGTTAATGGAACTGGTCTCAACTGAATAGAATTGAGACCTGAATAATGTAGCATTGGTTATTGGTTACCTTATGTGACATTTCGTTGAATCCAATATGCCGGATTCCCAGCCAACATAGGACGGAAATTTATGTTGACATGAGAACTAATATTGGTTTTCGACAGGCTTTATATGAGCACGCAATTTTTTTTAATGCGTAGATCCTTTAGTTCTGTTACTATAACATTAAAATGTGGTGTTGTTATACAAATACATTCCACAAAATCTAAACAGAAATTATTAGAATTATTAGAATACCAAATAAGGACGACATATTTTCACCTCGCTAGAGGAGACTACACTACATATCCTGCATAGGGCGACTTCTTAAACAGGCTTCGCAAATTCCCTACCAAGTGACTGAACAAAAATGATTTTATCATTAATGAAGACAGTCGGAGAGGCATAGATTAAAAGAAAGTAATCGATATATGGCTTAATATTCTTTGTTGGATGCAAAAGACGATTAAAGGTAATGACAGAAGTGTTCTTTCTTTTTTATTCTCATTCTTATCGACATTCTCAAACCTGATTTAACCCCGGAAGAGCCGCCGTATTGATTCTCAATGACGATACTTTGTTCAATGATTCAGTTCTACATTAAGAAAAAGGAACTCGCTTATAGTCAGGGAATAACTTGATTCGTTGAAAAGATAACTAATATATTCATGTTACTATATAAGAAACAGAACCGGTGAAGCAAAATCAGGGCCTCGAATTTTCATCATTCATAATCATCATCTCCCAGAAGGAATCATTCCGTTTCAGCTTCAGTATGGACTGGGTTTACCATCTGAGAAAAGAGAACCTTATTCTTAGACAGTATGGGTAGCCTACTTTTAGTCACGAATGTGATTTTGAAGCACAATAAAAAAGGACAGGAACAATGCTGTGATTTTGCTGGGATTTGGTTAGCCCACAAAGCAGGAATAAAAGATGAAAACGATGGTATTAGACGGTTTATAAAATCAAGGATAATAGAAAAATAGATATATACTGATAAAATCTTATATGGGTAACTACAGAAAAATATTAACATTGAAATACATAGATTATTTGTAAAATGTACATGATAAAATATTTGTCAGCCCGAATGGTACGATAAAATTATATTTGTTTTTGGTAAAGTTGAGTCAACTTTGATTAAATTCATATTGTAATACTATTAAAAATTTAAAATATTGTATATTTTCTCTAATAAAAGTAAAAAAAAAGAGATATATTATATAAACTGGAATATTCCTGAATGGAACGCTTGGTGTTTCTGCGACAAAAGTGAATATTTCTAAGTACTAAAGGACTGCGAATAAGACGTTGATTTGTATTCAGTTTTTTTATGAAGTGTGTCAGAAGTTAACAGATATGTGTTTATGATATGTTGGTAGTGTAGTGTGGACGCACCCTTAAAGCCATGTTTGGCTGTAATAGTTATGTACGAGCAGGCATGCTAATGCATTGGAGAAAACTTGTTATTCATCTCTGACATTAAATGAGGTAAAAATCTTCTGACATAAAAATGAATGATAACATTCTATAAATAAAATTGATAATGAACGAATTAAATCCTTAATGGGTTCCTCAAACTGCTTCGAAAAGGCACAAACAACGAGAGCAATCCACAACCAAAGGGTCGATTCTCATCAAAAGTTGCATTTCCATCCCTCAGAATCTAATCACGTGTTGCCATTCAAGAGAAACGCCTTATGGCCAGGTTTTTGTCAAATGCACTCCTAATGCTGTTGCAGGGAGTCATACAAACAAAACGTCTTACATCTTCTGTGTACCTTTTTTCATGTATATTCACACACTGTTAATTGAAATAAATGCAAAACTTTTGGTTTCAGGCTTTTGAGAAAACAGATTTTTAAATAATATATTTGCGCTAAGGCAAGTTTTCATGTTTGAAAATTTCTCATATGACAATATTATCATGCATTTACGTAGCCCTGTGATGGGAATGGTAGTGTGCACAAATAAACAAGGGAGATGATTTCCACTAATATCGTTTCATATTCAGTTCACTCTACTTCGGGAATAACTTGCACCAAAGAAGAAAATATAGCTGAAAAGTACTTTGTTACCAGTGGTATTCGAACTGCTGCTGCCTGGCTTAATATTTATAAATAATTGTGGTTTACATAACAAAAATTGACATACACACATTTATATATATGTATGTATATATATATATATATATATATATATATATATATATATATATATATATATATATATATATATATATACATATATACATCTCCACCTTCAATACTTACTGGGATTCTGGGCTGCATCAGAATATGATCACAGGGAGTTCTTTACATTACCAAGAAAACTACCATGTTTTGACTAAATATCTGACTGGTTAAGTTAAGGCAGATATGTAGAAGATTCAGTCAGAGGGTAAATCTGGCTTAGGGCCTTCTTCGTGTGAGGAAAGATTCCATAAACACAAAGGGGTTTTCTTAATTTGTTATATTTACGTAACACACGCAGCTCAGAAGAATGAGGAATTACGGGACAGGTAATAACAAGGTCCTGCTAAATGAACGGGTCCTACACAGGATAAATATTCTACGCCGATGTTGTCTTCACGGAAGGGGCATTGCAGAGCGGTAGAGTGGGGGCGGGGGTGGCAAAAGGCCAATGCACATGGGATAGAGCTGAAGAGTTGGTTCCACAGCCAAGGCCGATCTGCAATGAGATGCAAGACAGTTGCTTGCATGAAACAATAACGCACTCAAAGGGAACCAAGGGAATGCACGGATGATACCAAAAATCTCAATTTCAATCACTCAGTGCACAATTATGTTAACACTTAACAC
The DNA here is from genome assembly GCA_039081455.1 of Macrobrachium rosenbergii. NCBI lineage: Eukaryota > Metazoa > Arthropoda > Malacostraca > Decapoda > Palaemonidae > Macrobrachium > Macrobrachium rosenbergii. Next base: position 160,286 of record JANJGK010000820.1, on the reverse strand, counting down.
TTCAATGGATGGTGCAGAGCAACTCAGTTCCAATCACTCAATGCACATTAATGTTAACACTTAGCACTTCAACAATGAAACGAAAAATAAATTAGGCAAAGGAATCACAGGACTGTGACTGACTAAAGAAACCATATTTCAGTACATTATCTTTGTCAGGATGACGGCGTCCATGCCCAATAGGGCATCAGCAGCGGAGGGAGGGAAAAGAAGGGGATGTCACTTACAAAAGGTACTGACTTGAGGACGAGCATGTGGAGGGAGCACTAGGGGCAGGCAAGTGGGAAGGATGGCAAGTGTCCTTGGTTAAGTTCTGGGCGCTTCTCAGATTGAACTCAGGTTGAACTTCGGTCTGTGGCCCTTATAAAGCATCGGCAGATTACGCCCGCTCCGTTTTCTAAAGGGTCACGCATGTGGTTCACCTTTCCCAGGCCACATGTTCAGCTGCTATGGGCCGGGCTCTTTCTCTTTTTCCTCCTTTGCCGGTTGTCTGCCTCCGGGGAGGAATTGCATCTTTGAAGGCTGCACCCAAGGATAAGGATCTTTGGCAGTCACTTTGGAACAGAAGAAGTATCAAGGGCTTACCCATATTGGAAAAGAGGGAGAGGATTATTAAGAGGGGCAAACGATACCCACCATTCTTTTATTTAACAATGAATAAAACAAGTTTTATCCTTATCTCTCTTATCTGAATATTATTTAAGTCTGGTGAGGTTGCTTGGAAAGAAGGTTCCTTCATTGCAATATATATATATATATATATATATATATATATATATATATATATATATATATATACATATATACACACACATTTGTTAGAATTTTCAAGCTGGGGTCTTGCTAGATCAATGGGGTATATTAGGATGATATGCAGCTTACCTTAATTACCACAAAAATCTGGACTCTGACCTTGAGGTCAACTAAAATTATAAACATCAAAATACAGCTGAAGGCCTACTTCAAGAGGGGAGTGATCAGGTAAACTTTGCGGTTTAACTTAATTAATTACATTTACAAAGGAAAACACATCAGAAGAATGCTAGTGTTATTCTGGTGTAATAAGATGAAGAGCAAATGACTGGGAATCTGCTGGAGGAAATACAATGGGATGTCCGCTTCAAAGGGCGTTGAAAACAATGGAGTGGGGACCACTGCACACACAAGATGATACACAGATCCTGAATAGATGACATAGGCAAAGTTATTAATAACTGTTATAAAAAGATGATGATTAAATATGCCAAAACTATATTCCTTAGCCTATGAAAATAGCTAGGTTCATTCTTTTAGCCCAAAAGACTGCAAGGCAGCCATAGGATCATCTGCCAACATCTACAGTAATGGCACTGTGCCCAGTTGGCACTCATATGGTATTACCTAATGGCTTTGGCATAGATTATTTTAAAAATGTATCATGCTCTGAAAGGCAACAACAGGAAGTCAAAGGACTTACAAACTTGAAATATCAGTCAATTGCACCTGCACTGGCAGAATGGGAAACAAGGTAAAACATGAGTCTTTGTGAGGCATAAAACAACACATTTTTTCTATCATTATTTTGTTCATTACTCGTGTTATTTTACGAGTAATGAACAAAATAATGAAAGGGAAAATGTTAAAGGGAAAGAATAAATTACAAAGTTATAATGAAAATACATAGGTGAAGAAACCTAACACCCTCTTCTGGATAGAGGTTCCAAGGTCCTCGTAGGATAAAGGGGGCTGGCACTGTGCCAGATTGGCACTAGTGCCTATGGAGCTCAGCGGCTCTCTTCACCAGTGTAACACTAACGAATACTGACTTGAGGTTATAAGGAATATATACAAGGCACTGTGCATGGGCATCAGTGCCGAGGTAACAACTCTGCTTGGTTTGTGTTCACATTTTAAGCACGTTATCTCCCGGCTGTAGCACTGGAGGTTTAGGCCCTTGAAATGGGTAGCCTTCCAGTTTGTTCTCCTGGGATGCGCTAGGTTAGGTGAGGACATAGAGTCCTGTCCTGGGAGAAGGGCAGAGCCTTCTAGAATGAGAAGTTCCTGCACATCCATGGTGGATGGAGACTGGCACCACTCAGGGCACTCAAGTGCCAATGGCAGTGAATGTTTGGCAGGAGTACCTGACGAAGTGGGGGAGAATACAGGGTTCCTACAGGGCCTATAGGAAGGCTGTGAACGGGGTTCCTGCCTCAGAAGGGGGTCATGTGCCACAAGAAGTTGTGTGGTAACACTTAAACAAATGCTTGGGAGTGCCATTGTGATATGAGGTCCACTCTTAATAGGAATAAAGTCAGGTCCATCAATTTTAGGCCCATAAGGGACCTTGTCTTCCCAAATCAGGAGGGAATCTCTAGAAAGTGCCACAACAATGGTGGGTATTGGGGAGAGTGTGGCACTGGGTGGCACTGTTGTGTCACTGATTGTAAGAGGAAAGGGTTCCTCTTCGTTTAGGTGTGGCACTGGAAAATGAGGCTAAGATGGAACCGCAGGTTACAAGTCTGTGGAGACATCAAGGCAGGAAGTAGGCAAGCCAGGCCAAGGTGGGTCCTCGGTTTGCGAGGCTGGGGAGCCGCCAAGGCTGGAAATAGAAGAAGAAAGGGGAACTGACAGGGTCCATAGTGTAGCTGCTGTCAGGGGCCTGGGTCATATCCACAAGTTCTAAGATGGATGCAGTGCCATCTGGCACTGGTGGAGAGCTGTCTGCGCTTGAGGCTAGGAGTGAGGAGGTTAATGATTTCTCCCCAAAATCACCTTTGGGAATGAGTTCTGGGTTTTCTGGTTGCTCTGCCATTTCTGAGGTAAGGAAGGAAGACGCTGAAAGTGCAAGAGGGTTGTATGTTGCAAGAGGGCCCTCTGGCTCAGGCATTGAAGCAGGCCCAGGCAAAAGGATTGAAGGAGTGCCATCACCAACACCTGGGTCAACAGTGCCAGATGTCAACTCATGTGTATGGGTCAAGTGGCCAGAATCTAAATCTGGGAAGGGCTCAGTGACTGAATGGGACAGAGCACTACACAGGCCAGGTGGAAGCACTCACTTGAAGTAAGGCACTAGCTCATCTGCTGGAGGGGCTTCAGTCCATGGGAGGTAGTCTGTCAGTAGGTCACAGCCTAGTATGAGGTGGTGCCATCTGGGAAGTCCTTCTACCATGCCTAGGCAGCACTGCCTTGTTGTCATGTGGCTGCCAATGTTTCTGTGACTCGTTCTCACCCTCAGGAGGACAGTGAGAATTGTTCAGTGATGCCATTCACCCATTCAAAAGTCATTACTTTGTCCTTGTTGATTTGAGCATCCTCGGGTAGCACATACTGTGCAATAATAGAGCCCTTGGCCTCTATATGAGCCTGGAGGTATAAATCCCACTCGGCCCAGGTTGAATCATCATCAGGGAGAGCAATGTGGTAAACTCTCTCTTTTAGTTGGTACTGCAGTGAGTCCTGTAAACACTCGGGTTCGGTTTTTCTCGGAGATGCTGACCTAGTGAGACGCTGGGTGGAATTCTTTGAACGCCAGCGCATGTTGCACAAAGCTCAGAACTTTCACTCCCACCTTTTAAAAGGAGACCAGCCCTTGGGCTGTGTCTTTGGAGCAAGTGTAGGCTCTGGCTGAGGCTCAACAGCAGGACTGGGCTGAACAAAAATGCTGGAGGGGGAATTAGAACGTTTGGATCCCCTTTCAGACTTAAGAAGGAGCTGAGTCAGGAGGCTCTGTCCTAGGAGGAGATCATAATCTCCAGGAAGGAAATCAGCAACACTGAAAGTACTGATCTTAATTTGTCGATGTGTGATAACCTTCAATCAAACAGTTGGGAGTCGGGTCCTACACCCGTCTACACTTTCATAGGTTATCGTTTTCTTAGGGTTGATGAATACCTGGCCAGGTATCCAATCTTTAAGTATGAGAGAGACTTTGCTGTGGGGGTCTTCGAGAGAAGAGACCTAACGATGGCAAGGACTGTAGCTGGGAGGAGCCACAAAGACAGGTTTCTTGACTGGTGGCCCAAGCGGAAGGGCTTCCCTTTAGAGGGGTGCCAAGGGCATCTTTTAAGCCATCCATCTATCTCATATTTTACTGCAGCATGCAGCTGACCTAGGGGTGTGCCTGCTCGCTGCTCTATCTCCTCATAGAAAGCAACACCCTCTTCATAAGTGGCCATTTTTTTTTCTAAAGTGTCAGAGGTGGAATACTTTGGCTACTCTGGATGAGTTTGGGAGGCTGGGTTAGTAGTGTCAATGTGGCATTGAATGTGAAGGCATTGCCTTTAGGTTGCACAATATAGTCACTGTTGACTAAGGGATGAGTAGCCATGCTAGGAATGGCACAGAATGGAAATGGCACTCTTCCTTGACAGGGTGTAGTTGTGGAGATGGGAGTGCCCCTTTGTGGTAAAGTTAAACTGGCACTCAGAGCGAAGCTATTCTTGAGGGCTATTTGGTGGGTCCACCAGGCAGAAATGGGTGGCACTGGGCTAGATGTTAAGGGCAGTGATTCAGGCAAGAGCCTACGAATACTTGGAATGGGTGGCACTCCAGGGGCCAAAAGGGGGATACCTGAAATGCACATGATGTGAAGGATACATGGTGGCACTCATGGTGCAGGCTTGTTCCTTGGGAATCGAGCTTAGTAGGTTTTAGGCTTTTGTTCTAGAGAACAGGTTTGCGGCATGCACACGGATGAAACCTGCTAGAGTGCAAGCTTGTGGCACTGAGTAGTTGTCGAAACTTTGACAAGAGAGATTGTACTTTTCCGCATGTTGTGGCATAGTTTTATGTATTCTTTCTAAAATCGTTTAGGCTATACAACAACTCTTACGATTTGAAATGCTCTACTTATTCTGAATGAGCAGGAATAAATTGGTGCCGTGAACTGGATAGCAGTGATTGGTTGTTATAGCAGTGATCTGTATAACTAGAGTTTATGAAATTTTAAGGATTGTTGTGATACTTGGAGATAAAGATAAAGACGTGACTGGCTGATAGTGGCGGCCATTTTAGAACTAGTCACGTGTTAGCCTAGCCTGAAATGTATAAGATACTTAAGTGAAATTTAATTTGAAATAAAACCCTATGTTATACATTGTATATATGTATGTGTATAGTCAAGGGCACATATATATAATATAACTGGTAATGATCTACCATTGATTGATTTGAAGAGGTGTGGACAACTTTTAAATATTATATTTGCTAATGCAATATATATATTTTTTGGAGCTGGTAGTTTGTACATTCTTTTAGTATTAAGAACTTATATATTTGTTGTTGGTAAATTATAAGCTAGGCGTCTGACCTGGAAGAATTAAAGAGGAGACGGGGGGTTTAAGTCTGTGATAACTAACTGGTGAAAAAGTTTGAAACCACTATTGATGCAGGTGATGTCAATAGTATTTCTTCATTGAGAGACTCCGTGAAGGAATATTTGCAGAAAATCCAGGAATTGGATAATGAAATATTAGATCTAACGGATCCTGGAGGACAACCTGACCAAATTATGAATCAAGCTGAATATAGCCTACAAGTAGGCACTGAAATTCATAGACTAAACTTCCCCATCATGAGTCTTCTAGCTGTAAGAGGTGAACCCAGTGCACTGATATTGCCTGTTAAATCTAGTGTCAAGTTACCTAAATTAGACCTCAAACATTTCGATGGCGATGTATTGGAATGGAATTCATTTTGGGAACTTTATGAAGTATCAGTGCACCAAAGTACTGATTTTGAGAAAATACAGAAGATTTATATTTGAAGGGCCTACTGGAAGGTGAGGCTTTGGAACTGATATCTGGTTTTAAATTAGAAGGCGGTAAATATTTACAAGCAGTGAACTTGTTAAAAGAGACCTATGGCAGAAAAGACGAAATCAAGTTGCGTTTAGTTAGAAAACTCTTCCAAACTGAGACTCCCAAGGCAGATGCTGAATCACTACAAGGTTTTAGAGTGCAATTCGAATGCTGCATAAGATCATTGGAGAGTGAACAGCTGGAATTGAGCGAATTGTATACCATCTTGCTCTACACCAAATTACCTAGTAGTGAAAGTGAAATAATAAAACGAAGGTGTGGAGCAGACTGGCTTAAATTTGACACCTTTAAAAAATATCTTGAAGAAGAAATACACAATTTGAGGGTTTTTCCACAGACTGAACCAGTAAAAGCTAATACATTAACAACAGTATCTGCTTTCGCAGTAGAACAAGGGTAATCTGTGAGACCAAAAAAAAAAAAAAAAAAAAAAGAACATTGGTAAGGGCTAAAGAAAATGCAAACAAAGCCAAGGTAAACCAGGGTAGAGGATATGCACTTGCAGAGGCAATCACATATGGACACATTGTAAATCCTATGTAACACACACACACACATACAGTATATATATATATATATATATATATATATATATATATATATATATATATATGTGTGTGTGTGTGTGTGTGTGTGTGTGTGTGTGTGTGTGTGTGTGTGTGTGTTTTGAACTCTGGGTAATAGTTTCAAAGTTATAAAAAAATTTAATGTTTGAATCAAGTGACCCACAGTACAATTTGCGTTTGATACCACATTAATAGCGATACATAACTAACATGTGACGAATTCCTCATTAGGCTTTCTGTAGATTTTTTATTTTCAGAATAACTGAATATTTTTTAAACGTATAGTATCATGTAATAGGATGCAGTAATGTTGAAAACACAGTCATTTAAAAAACACCTGACTCATTCTGGAAGGAAGGCGGTACAAGTCACAAAAGCTAACGACAGAAAATATACAAAAAGGCTTTTATTTCCCAAGACTTGAAGCCCCTCAGCTAATGACACGGACCAAAGAAAATGTGTTACTTAACTGCTGACTGAGATTTTAGAGGGAAAAATTCCTTCTGAATAATTTTTGTGGGAGGTGGTGGGCAGTTGGTTGTTGGTTGGTATACTAAATCTTTTGTTCTCGAGACTGTTTTTTCTCATTATTTCTAGTTTTTAGGTTACAAATAAAATATGCTATTATATATTTTTGTTCTTTGGACTCATCGAATCATGACAAGCTCGACTGACTAAGCAAGTTTCTTAGATCATTTGCTTAGAAAGCAATAAAAGAAATGAGAAGAATGACAAAATTAGAATTACACATAAAAAGGTCGAACAAGAAAGAAAATTCGAGATTTAAGTGGACAGTTGAAACAAATGTCACATAGCTGTAAATAAATCCATTTCTAATTCCAAAAATCTGTGAATACAGAATAAAAAAAAAGACATAAAAAGTAAACAAAAACCAGCGAACCGTTTGAAAAAGCCAGGGAAGGTCCATTTTAGAGAAAATTCTGTTCTCATTAGTTAGTAATCGTTACCATATGTTTCTATAATGGTAGCCTTTAGTATTTAACTAGACACTTGGGACTGACCTAATCTATCAAACTGATAGAAGGATACACATTTAAATAAAATCACTCTCAGGCATGACAACTGTTCACTCGATCTGCAAAGCAAGATTCGTATGGAACAAAAGCTATCACAAGCCCACAGGCTCTCTCGGACTATGAACTTAGTGACTGAGTGTTGATCGCCGGCGTTGAAGACACTGAAATGGTGAGCTTCACTGTTTGGATTTTTCCAATGAACGCAAATAACCATCAATATTATTGATAGTTGTTACAGTCATAGGGTTGAGTCTGTCAGAAGACACTGATAGGTACTGCTAGTACTAACAAAAGTTAGCATGAGGCAACCAAAGTACTTCTGCTGATATTAGGAAAAATGGCCTGGTTTATTGGCTTGAGTCTACCCGTCAACATGAATAATGAGGGATAGGTTCATTGGCTTAAGACAAATAGTGGACTGAAATAGCTACTATCAATACTGGCAAGGGCAATGTTTAATATCTCTAGGCTGCTAGTTCAGATAAATAATCGATGCTACTATCACTGGTGGCTACAGTGATTGGGTTGTTTTGCAGTGGTTTTGGTATAACTACTGTCATAGTAAACAATAGCTAGGCTAATTGATTTACGCCTATAAGTTGATGTGAACAGCTACTGCTAGGACTTGCAAAGGCTACTTTCGTTGGCCTGAGGCAACTAATGGACAGAGGGTTACTGCTGGTATTCACAGTAACTTGACCCACTGGGAAGTGCTTACAAGCGGAAATATGTACTTAATGATCGTACAGAGTCTGGGTAAATTTAATAGTCTGGTTATACAAGCTGGTGGCCATACAACCAATGTTCTCAGCTTTTCCAAGTAGGGCTGCAGCTTAATAATAATAATAATAATAATAATAATAATAATAATAATAATAATAATAATAATAATAAATTGTCTGTAACAGTGTCTGCAGCATGGCTGTATGTATCTATTCTTATACTAAATAGATCTTACTAATGTTGTTCTACTAGCTGTTACTGATAATGTTTAAAGATCAGCTTAGTGTCATTTTGTGGCTGTATGTAATAAAACTTGTTTATTGTTATTTACGACCAACAGTGCTATTCCTTTCTTCGGGTTCCCTCTTATTTTCTTTTTCACGCACGGGAAGTCTGTACTGAGGCAGGTTGCCATGCAAAATCAGGGACTTCCAAACGTGAGCATGATAGCTCAAGTTAGTATCGAAATTGGTAATTTGTGCTTGCTTGGACATCTTAGCTATTATAATCATCACTATAGCTTGGTTCATTGGTTAGACTACCATTTAGCATTAATAGCCACTGCTTGTATGGACTGTGGCTACACTCATTTGATTTCGTTTACTACAAGACATAAATACATACTGATACACTCAAGCATAGCTAGTTTCAGTATATAAGTCCAGTTGTAACTATCAATACTAAATTCTGATATCGACAATGGCTGGGGTAATTAATTATTGCCAAAAAGTGGGCATCATTCACATTTTCTAATATCAGTGATGACAGTCTACCAGTAGAAAATGGCCATGATCACTCAGTTCAGTTTAGCAGCAGATATGAATAGCCATTACTCATAGCTGCAGCCAATATTATGGACGGCTCTGTCAACATTAACAGGTTTTAGTTTACCAGTGGATTTAAATGGCTAGTAATGGTAGAAATGAAGGATAATGTTCTTGGTGAAAGTATGCTAGTTGATATACTTAGCCACTACCTGCATTAACAACGCATCGGTTCATGAGTCCGAGTTTAGCAGCAGAAACAATGACAATGTTAATAATGACTGTTCTTGCGCCATCAGTCCAGAGTCATCGCTTTGAGGCTACCAGTGAACATGAGTAATGACTGCTGTTATAAGAAATTGTGAGGTTCATGTGCTTTAGGCCTTTCGTGGACATTCATAGCTACTACTGCTCGTATCAACAATAGATACATAGGATATAGCTAATTCTTTAATAACTGGGGAAATTCAAACAAAAGGGTGCTTGTCCAATAGATTGCAGCCGTCTCCTTTCTTCGGGATGGGTTGTATCAGTGTGTATGTGTGTGTGTTTCCAGAAGTGTAGGTGTAAAATTACTGCCTGAGTGAAGAACTCAGCAAAATTCTACAACCTTTCCACCTTTAAAAACTGAAGAATACACAGGACTCTAATGGCAGTCCTAAAAAGAGAGGAGAGAATTGGACTTGGAAACTTTGCTGAGAATTTCATTAGCAAGGGAGCAGAATTCTGTTTCCAGCTGAGTACATCAGACAGAGGTAAAGTCATTCCTAGCAGATTTAAAAGACGCAGGGACAGTGGCAGCAGGAGAGGAGGCTGGAAGTTACTCATATGCCAAACTTCAACCACCTGGCTAAGGAGCAGGACTGGTTAGACCAATGATTAGATGAGCATTAATTTATAGAAAAAGACGGGAGATATGCCTAAGTAATCAGTTTTAGTTTTGAAAACTACAGTAACCTTCAGAAAAATAATTGAAATAGGCAATCCATCAGCCTGTCAAAATTTTCAAAGTGCCATAGGCGTTGCTATAAAGAATTACAAGGGACAGTGGAAGGCAAAATAATGGGATTGACACAGATGAACTCAAAGGGAAAGGTATATTGAAGAAAGCTCTGCTCCTCCAAACAGGTGTCTTGGGACAGGGACAGATGTTCACCATTTCCCCACACAGCGTCAGAGTAAATGCTGGAGAGGATGTCTTTCTCAAGTGTGTCATCCAGAACCAACAGGGGAAAGCACAGTGGACAAAAGACGGCTTTGCATTAGGTGAGAGAGAAAAATATTTATATCATAAGTATTTCGCTTCATTTTAGATACATTCAAATGTGTGAGCTTCTGTGCATTCTGGTTTGTTCTTTTATATGTTAAATAACATTTAGAACATTATATATTTGCATTTTTGTATATAGTCAGGTTTACTATAACTTCTGTTCATAATTTTTAGGGTTTTATAAATGTAAGGCATTAAAAAAACACGACAGTCTAAAGATTTAAACCACTTGCTAAAGGATACCATACTTCAACATAATTCATACTTTATACTGTCTACTTATATAATGTTTGCAATTTTGTATAAAATCCTTAAATGTAAGCTTTTTGGTATAAACCATCTGGTGACCAAAGTTTCGGGTTTTTTATGCAAATAAAAAAACAGCAACATATTTCATTTTAAAATTAACTACCATCATTACATTTTCTTTCATTATTCACCTCAACTTGAGTGAAGCATTCTTTCAAGAATTATAATCTTCTATAGTTCCGTTGAGTAACTTCAGTTTATCTTTTGCTGATTCAGAGTTTCCAGTTTTTCAGGTTGTGAGAGAATATCATTGAACGGGAAGAAAGTCGTTCACAATCTACTTTTCCGATTGCATCATTTTCATGTTTCTTGTCCGGGGGAAAACAGAGTGATCTTGAGTTGAAATCATTGCTATTAATCAGGGGGTTTTGCCGCTACGTAATGCAATATGTTCCTTCAATAAGGAGATGGATTATATTAAGAAAAACATTCACCGTTGACAGACGAAACAAGTTCGATTGAGTATGAGGAAGTGCAGTTTTCAATAAAAGGAAATATCAGCTGGCTATTTTATTAGCAGAATTCATTCAAAACTAAAGAGATGCTGAAAGCGAAGGGCATTACTATTCTGTGAACTTATAATGGGTGAAATGCACCTTGGGAAGTAGAACCAGTAAAAGCCTAATATGATGAATAAATTTTAAAATGCTTTTTTTAGTCAGCCTAATGCCTGTGCCATGAACGTATCATAGAATACAAGTGATACTGACAATACAAAGGGCAATTAGGAGTTGTGAGCTCAAGCTGGCTCAAAAATAACCTTTTACACGTAATGGATCAGTTTACCAAACACTTGCAAGCCTAAGCTGGAACAGTGCCTTCAGCATCTGAAGTATTATTTACCACTATCTCTTCTCTACCGGTAAAACAATTCCTATCATCTTCTACAGAAGATGATAGGTAACCTGCAAATGTTAAAATGTGATAGATCTAAGCAATTATTACAGGAGCTCTACTTAGATCATCATTTTATTTTATTCTATATATTAACGCACAATCGTGAAGGTAAAGACAGAGCTGACGACAGGGATAGGATCGAATTCAGTGTCGGACAAAAAGTAACTTGATCGGCGATACCGCACCAAGGAAGCTCTTTTCCATGAAAAGGCCAAACCAGGTCTGACACCAAAATTGTTTGAGGCAAATAAGTTCCACAAGGAGCCAGTTGTTCTGGCCATCACATCAGTACGACAACAAACCAGAAATTATAACTGCAAAAGTCATCAAGAAACTGGAGAAACAGCGAAGCATCATCTTAGCGTTGCTCTGTGGCCCAGAGTAGGCTACTTGTTCTACTGCAGAACAGTTTAGATTTTGGAAGTTTAACAATCAGAAGGATGAAGAACTTGCTTCAGTGGCTTGGTAGCAAGTTAAATCAAATCAACGTTGAATCACTGTGCAGAGAAAAGGCAGATGCACTGCCTTTGTTCCTACTTTCAACGATGACGGTGTTTTACAACAGACTGATTTGGAAACTGTGTGGATGAAACGAAGAATGATAAAAAATCTGGAACATGATGCAAAGGATGTTTGGCTATATACCAAAGAGATCCAGCCGAAGTACATATCAAAAGCTTGCTAATAAAAGGTAAATATGTTACCAGTCAACTGACATATAACAATAGCAGCTACATTCTCACAAGTATGGCTATTAAGGAAAGGTTTTAACCTGAATATTTATAAGGTCATGTACGTCTAGAAACTCAAAAATGACACTGTCAGTGCATGCAGAGTCAATTTTCTCGGCGATGTTCCTTCAGAGGAACTGATCTCTGCTGCGCTGCTTCGTCTGTGAAGTGATGACAAGGCAAATTTCACTGGCAGTATTGGTGTTAATGGTGATGAAAGTTAAGAGCACCAGAATAATAGATATGAGTAAAAATTTCATTAAAATGACGAACATTTCATCTCCTCTCATCCAAAATACTTAGAAAGATCAAAATACATTCGTTGCATGTTGTTTTTATCTTTTCGAAAAGATGAAACATTTATGCTTTACTGAACGTTTTATGATTTCTGTCAGAGCTTTCCACAGAATCTTGGCGACGGAAATAATGAATCGGTCTCAATTACAGACTCGATTATTAGAGTGAATAAAGTTCCTTTAAAAAATAAACATAGCATCTTTGTGATACAGGGCTCATGGAAACACGAGAAATATGTATCTTATAATCAACGACACCGAACAGACAGATAAACGGACACAAGGCGTTCTGGAAGATTTATCAAACAAGGATTGGAATCATCACGTTTAAACTTGCCAGCGCCATTTGGAAAAATAGCAGAGCAAAACTAAAATTATCGCCATTGAACCCGACTGCAGAATTACTTCACTGTTCTATCTCTTCATCATGATATCCCGATCTAGATTAGGCAATTATCGTCTGCAGTAATTACTTAAGAGAGAGAGAGAGAGAGAGAGAGAGAGAGAGAGAGAGAGAGAGAGAGAGAGAGAGAGAGAGGAGCAAGAAACCCGCGTAAGCTCATCTCCAAAGGCATAATTATTCCATCAATCTGACGTCATTACCCTGTCAACATATTAACTGCAGCATGATAATGGCTTTTGACTGATTGACACAGGAGTTGCATTAGCGTCTCTCACTTTCCTGCGGCGACTGTGTTGTTAAGGAGATTCTTCTGAAAAGGGGCAAACGACTTTAAATGGTTGAGAGCCCTGGGGAAAAATACGATTTTGTGACGTATACGAAGGAGCTCATTTCAGAAGGCTGATATTCCACCGGAAATGCCGGTTTTGACAATGGTTGCAAGTGGGTCTGCTCCGTTCATGATATTCCCTTTATTCTCTTCTTTTTTATGGCTGTTGTTCTTTCATCAGGTGATCGGAATCGTTTCATGGACGACAGTCGACTTCAGAAATAGAATAACCAATTAACTCAGCTCCGAAGTAATGGAATATAACACTTGTGTGGGCAACCACAGTCGAACAAGATATGCTTTACTCACTTTTCTTTTCTCTTAAATTCGTTTTAGGTCCAGTTCCTCTCAGCCGCAGATCTTTCCTACCTATTTCATTTTAGTTCGACCATCCATCGATAGGAAAGACCATTCTCTCCCGAATTCCTCGTTTCTCTCTCACGGCTCTGGAGCGACGCCCCTCGGCCCCCCAACAGCACCGTTTCTTTTCACCCATCTTCCTGGCCCCCCCCTCCCCACCCCATAACCCCTCTCTCACTGTCCTTAGAGGAGCCGAATGGCTGAGAGTGACCCAGAGCCTCGCTTTCGAGTCAGTTTTCTTCAATGAAATCAATACTACTGTTTAGTTCAGTCTTCGTGTCAGTGTCTCTCAGTCATTCCAAGCCACATCACCAGAGAAACATCGCTGCAACACCTTCGCTTGCTTAACTAAGGTCCATTTCCGAAGGCTTTGCGCGCGACGTGCCGGGTTACCCTCGTCACTCGTACTCTGGGAATCCGAGCGAGGGGGAACACCATCTGGTCATCAAGGGCGCCACCTTAGACGACGACGGGGAGTACCAGTGCCAAGTGGGTCCTACTACTAACACCAGTGCCTTGGCGGCCTCTGCTCGTGTCACTGTTCTCGGTGAGATTTGTTGCTGTTGTGATCAATATTCCCATTAAAAAGGAGATAAAATTAGATGGCCATAATCTTTGTTAATCCTGTGTCTTATCATTCTCGAGGTTAAAAGAAATCCTATATCAGCTATAACAATGAATAGCCGGAATACAATCAATTTCATCCAAAGGAAGTAGATTTATTAAATACATAAAATAAAATAATTACAAACTTAAAAGAGAGAGAAGGCAGAAAATTTCAAACCATATTTATGGAAAGATGCAATGTCTCGACTTACGTAGGTATTCCAAGTGGAATCAATTCCACTCTGATAATCTCGGAGTTTGCTTTGGACTAAACGTCTCCTGTCTTTCACTGTAAAGAATTTCAAAGCCCCTTTCAAGCAAGCCCTGTCCAAGAATTAATTGTAGCTGAGCCTGTTTTTGTTCGACATGAAAAAAGTCTATTTAAAATGGAAAGTGGCTCTTTCTCATTAAATATGTTTTGAATGTTTTCGTTTTTCTTGTTAACTGTTCTTTGTCATTTTATTCCCGTGTGTCTATACAGGTTTTCATGTTGAAATAACAGCTGGTTACCTTAACTCACGGTCCTGTATAAAATATTACTGCTTTTAACTGTAGAAGCCTGAGAAGGACTTTAGAAGGAGGAGGTGCTTAGCTGTAATACGAATGATATTGGTCCTGGTTGTGGTACTGAGAGTAGTAGTAGTAGTAGTAGTAGTAGTAGTAGTAGTAGTAGTAGTAGTAGTAGTAGTAGTAGTAAGAGAAACTAATGGACACATTCCAAATGACAGAAATAACAGGATGACAATCAGTTCTTATATTCATAATAACTGAATGAAGCTCCCGTGGGGCATATGACGTCAACACAAAAGGTTCCTTTATTAGAAGAATAACCCTCCTATGGTCTTACCCTGTTTTTATGGGAGTTGTTGGTGCTGACTCTTTGTATTTTCAACATAATTTCTTTTTTATTTGTCTCTGTACCCAACAATATCTGAAAGATATAGAATAAGGGGTGATTTATTCGACGTTAAAGTCAGTGATATGCCCAATCGTATTTACATAGGAGAAGTAAATGGGAAAAGAATGACCTCTTTTTCCAGTGGCTCCAACAAGCCTGAGCATCATCAGAAGCGCCGACAGCAGCGTCGTGCAGGGCACAGCGGGCCACAGCCTCTACCTCCAGTGCCTCGTCAGCGACGGCAGACCAGCCCCGACCATTGCTTGGTACCGCAATGGCGTCAAGCTGGATGACAGTAAGTGAAGACGAGGCGAGGGAGAGCTTTTCTGAGACCTTACGTTCCCTCTTTCTCTGCTAACAAGCTCGCGCGCATGCACACACACACACACGCGTGCGCATATACATATAAAAGTAAGTATGTATATATATATATATATATATATATATATATATATATATATATATATATATATATATATATATATATATATATATATATATATATATATATATATATAGGCACAAGACGTGGTGAAGTTGCAGACATTATTATTTCTTAGAATATAGCAGAGGCAGAGCCGAGCTTTCGGGAACACATGGCTTTTCCTATCATCAAGGTCACTTATCTATGGAGTGACATAAAGAATAAAGATGTAGATGACACGTTTTTACTTTTAACTGAAGAATGTCATGCCCAGTTGTTTTTAGATTTTATCAACTCTTTTCATCCCAATATTACTTTTACTGTGGAAAAAGAATGTAATGGCCGTATTTCCTTTTTAGATATTTTGGTCTCTCGTTCTGAAGGAAATTTTGTGAATGGATTTTTAGAAAGAAAATGCTTACCAGCCTTGGGTTAAAGTTTTTTACTCATTGGCCCCTTGTTTTCAAGGCTAATTCGTGTAAAACTCTAATTCACTCTGCCTTTTCCCTTTGTTCCAACTGGAATAAGTTTCACCTGGAATTTAGGCTTTTAGAGACGTATTTTAAAAATAATTGCTATCCCCTGAACGTGCTCAATGAAATGGTTAAAGAATTTTTAGACAACATTTTTAAGCCAAAAACTGTAATCTGCACCATTCCCAAAAAGATACTGTATGTTTTCTACCCTTCACTAATAATACTGTCCAAATCAAGCGAAAATTATTGTCACTCTTGAGCCATCTGTATCAGTATGTTGACTTGTTCAGATTTACTTTGAATAACCCTCTTACAATCGGAAGACTGTTCCACGTGAAAGACACCCTCCCGGAGTTGATGCCTACATGCATTGTTTACAAGGTTAATTGCCCTAAATTTAATTTTGGGACCTATGTGGGATGTACCAAGCGCCTACTTAAGGTGCGCATCGACTCTCATAGAGGTGTCAGCCACCGTACAGGTTTAGCTCTGAGCAAAAAAGAAAATAGTGCCATTAGACTTCATGCTACATCTTGCCACAACCACATCCAATACAGTGATTTTCAAATACTCGGACAAACAAAAAACAGCCATTCGCTTCCCTTTTTAGAGTCCCTCCATATTAATTAAACAACAATCACCAACAGTCAATAGCCAAACCACCTCTGTTCCATTGTTCATTGCATAGTTTACTTTTTTATTTTTGTTTTTTCTCCACACCATTTCACCCTCTTCCATTCGCAGTCTTCTAACTCGCCCAGTTGTCATTTAACTACGACATGAACAGTAGGTTCTCCAGTATTTTACACTACATTATCATTATTATTATTTTGAAAATGTTCATTTTTTTCTCTCTCAGTATCTATCTGCTCTGTGATTTTATTTGACGATTTCTGTTCAGTACGTAATCTCTTATTACTTAGTCATTGCTCTTTTGCAGTTAACTTAGGTTTTTATGTTCCCTTTTTACTTTATATTATCATGTATTTTAAAGTTTTGTCAATTATAACTGTTTTGATACTCTTAGATTTAGTCAATCAGCATAGTTTTCTTACTGTTTCTCTTTATTTTTTTTTATGTCATTCTATAGATAAGTGACCCTGATGATGGGAAAAGTCATGTATTCCCAAAAACTCGGCTGTGCCTCTGTTATATTCTAAGAAATAATAATGTCTGCAATTTTACCACGTCCTCTGGCTATCCTGTTCCTCATATATATATATATATATATATATATATATATATATATATATATATATATATATATATATATATATTATATATATATATATTAACATTACATACAGTAAGAATGAACTTTCTTCTCAGTTTCAAGAGGGAGTTCTCCAATCTGGTAAGAGTAGAATCTAAAATTCTGAGGTCTTGTTCATTCCCAGACTTCACAAGTATGTCAAAATAATGTTTATTTGCAGCAACTTTACATGTCCTTATGGTATAGTCTCGTACTGGAGAAGCCAAAAGGTTTTACCGGTAGCTTGGCCGTCCTTGAACTTAAAGAATGACAGCCCTGCATAGACCAGTTCTGAAGTAAAGTGAGTTCACACTTGACCGTACATATTCCAAGTATTATTAAGAACACTTAAATGGTAAGCAATCGATAAACACAGGTAAACATGTGATTGTGCATTGATTACTTCTACACATACAGAGAGAGAGAGAGAGAGAGAGAGAGAGAGAGAGAGAGAGAGAGAGAGAGAGAGAGAGAGAGAGAGAGAGAGAGAGAGAGAGAGAGAAAGCTTTTCAGCATCGACCATCCTTGCACGTGTAAATGAATCTGAAACACACTGATGGTTTTTTTTCGAAGAATCTAATAATCTCAGGCTTGGAATTCCGAGTTTTACCTCTGACCTTTAATGTCCCCTTTGAAAATGTGAAGGGATGCCTTGCTATTTCCCTCCTTCCATACTAACTTTTTATTCCTCAAAAGTTCGTAACGAAAGAGGCTTTCAATTCCTCTCTGTTGGTAGACGGTAACATTGACCCTGTCTGCCATATTGTGTTGAATATCGGCATTTATTTTTGATGGAAACGGCATCTTCCTCTTTAATGTTTTGTTTTTTGTAGAGTGACTGTTTCATTCGTAAACATGTTCCGCTTTATTTGCCGTTCATAAATTCTACATAAGACTTTAAAATTCTCCTTTGTGATAGGGTGGAATTTTATTCACACTTAATGCTAGATAAGTAATGGTATATGTTATTTATACTGTACATGCATTCATACACACACACACACACACACACACACACACATATATATATACATATATATATATATATATATATATATATATATATATATATATATATATATATATATATATATATATATATACATATATATATATACATTATATATGACTGTTAAATATTTTCTGTTAAACAGAATTCCATCAAATATAAGGAGCCCATAAAAAAACCCAAAATGTAGAAAGTAAATACTATATTTCAGAGACCAACTGTCTCTCTCTTCAGGCAAGTAATGATTGAGGGAGTTACAAAAAAGTGGTATTTATACCAGAAGGTCCATAGGTCAGCCGTTACGTCACTCCGGTTGACAATTCCTCTTTAATCATTGGTTGGAGGAAGATTTTATCTATAATATCTGAATCCCAGGCTCCTTTTGAAAGGTTCATCGTATTTCTTTGGTTCATCGTATTTCTTCGTTTAATCAAAGCTGATTCCACCATCTGGCTTTTGAACCAATGATTGCTGCTATAAATTATATATGACAAATTCCAGTTTATTCTGTGATTATGGTTATTTATGTGGTTAAAAATAGCTGAGCTCTACTGTCACAGTCGAGGCAAGGGATTTCGTAAACTCCTGTGTCTTTGGGGACCGTTTTTTGTTAGACATTAATCGGGGATTTGGCTAAGGTATTTGGTAGGTAAAAGCAAAAGGGTTAGAGTTTCCAAGTGTCTGTGTCAGCGTCCTAATCCTGTCCAGGTGCGGGATTTTTATTTTATTGCTGGGCGTCTCTCTAGTCTTGTTTGTGGGGGACGGTAGAAGATTATGTTAGCTTTGTGGATTGCTTTCTCAATTATATAGTCAGGGTACTTTAGAGATGACAGCTGCTTATGGATTAGTTCAATATCCTTTTCCGGGAAATCCGGGGAGCAAATCTGTAAGGCTCTTAGGAATAAATTGCTGGCTTCGCCAATCTTGATGAGATGTCATGATAGTTAAAAAAGTGAATGTATGAAAGTGAAAATGTTGGTTTTCTGTATATGGTAAATTTGTATTCTGTCGTGTCTCTAATTATTAAAACGTCAAGAAAAGGAATTTTGTTGTAATTTGATGCTAGGCACTAATGCATTTAATTTTGAAAGAAATTAATTGAAATTGCCCCACCTATTATCCTAAAATGTTAGGATACCATCTACATATCTCAACCACAGCATGTCTTTAGGTTTTATTGTATTTATTATTATAGTTTTAAAATATTCCATGTACATATTGGCTAACACAGGACTTAAATGGCTGCCCATGCTGCGCCCAAATTTTTGTTTATAGAATGACTCCTCGAATGAAAAGATAATAAAGATAATCTTCCATTCAGACGTATCATCTCACGTGCCGGAGCTTTAAATTATAAAATTATTATTTTATCTAGGGTTAGTGGGAAGTGACCTGAACAGGGGGCTAATTTTTCTCTCAAAAACTGTAGAACGTCCTGTACTGTACTTTTGTAAATAGGGAATCTACATCTAAACTTAAAAGTTTTGTGTTGTGAAGTGGTATATGTGCTTCTCTGAATGTGTGACAGAAATCTTCAGAATGTTTAATGTGACTGAGAGAAAATGTGCCTAAGAAAGGGGAAAGGAGGCCAGCTAACCACTTAGAAATTTTATAACTGAAAGCTCCGGCACATGAGATAACAGGTCTGAATGGAAGATTACCTTTATTATCTCATGTGCCGGAGCTTTCAATTATAAAATTCCTAAGTGGTTAGCCGGCCTCCTTTCCCCTTTCTTAGGCATATTTCCTCTCAGTCACATTAAACATTCCACCCCTTCCTATCCGAGTAAAATTCCAACCACGCCATCAAACCAGCACTAACGAGTAAGTCCCTTCGTCCAGGCCTTCACACGGAGAGGGTTGACCAAATGTCCCCCGAGACGAAGAGGTGGAGCGTGAGGAGTCGCCTGTTGGTCGTGCCGGAGGTCCAGGACGAAGGTCAACAGTACACCTGCCGCGCCCTTCATCCCACACTCACGAGGTCCCACAAGGCTCTGGTGGATACGGTCACCCTCTCGGTTTTACGTGAGTATGACCGCCCTTTTTGTCTTCGGTGGCATCAGGGAGTGGCAATGGTTATATTATGTCTGGATACTCGGAGTGAGTGCGGTGGAATTTTTCCAAGTGAGGTTGGATGCAGGTTGAAAGTGTGGGAAGGTAAAAGG
This sequence comes from Macrobrachium rosenbergii, assembly GCA_039081455.1. Lineage (NCBI taxonomy): Eukaryota > Metazoa > Arthropoda > Malacostraca > Decapoda > Palaemonidae > Macrobrachium > Macrobrachium rosenbergii. The sequence goes on along the minus strand of JANJGK010000820.1, from coordinate 139,974 downwards.
GTGGATGCTTCAGAATTATTTTCCGTTACCCAATACATGCTTTTCCACGCTTTACCTCGTTTTCAGTAAAGGAATATCAAGTTTGTTTTTATAAATAAAGTATTATCAAACTTCCCTTATTAGGACAATTAAAAAGTTAAATACCAAACTGTTCATGATTTCCTTTCCGTTAAAATGTCTTTCGTTATTTTCTGAAAGTTTCCCCCCCAGGTTTTCTGCTTCTCATTTGCAGAACATCTTCTCTGGGCGAAGGGTTTCTCCTCAGCCTTTAAGTCCTCTAAATATCCTTCTCTAAAAGTGTCCGAGTCTCCCGCCAAAATGTTAGGTACAAATTCCTTCACTGTCATGCCATAAACTACTTGGAAAACACTTCACTTCTATTTCACCTTCCATTTTCGAATCCATTCTGTATTTGATCGCTGTCCACATCCCGAACGATCCACCCTGGACTCGGTTTCGTTTAAAATCTCTGATTCTATTTCGATGGTTCATATTGACTGAGAAAATGGGCAGTTTTGATATTCCTGCTCGAAAACAAAGTATTGGTGGGAGCTTCAATGATTCCAGGCCAATCTCCATTTGTCTTTATTAGTATGAGTCTGTTGTCTTCGATAATATATGCCTGTTTATTCTTGCACTTTTCGTCTTGTGTTCTTTCGACACCTGGAAAGTGACTCTTGACGGGTTCATCTCCTCATTCATAATAATAATAATAATAATATAATTTGGCAGCAGACCCTCTTTTAAACAGGTTCTATTGAATATTATTGCTGCTTCAGCTGCATTTATTTTGTAGAAGACTTTTTCTATTTTCCTTATTGCGGACTTCTCTTCAGTGGAGGTGCGTGCTAACAGCTCGCCTATATTTGTCATTTCATGGGGGAAAAGTCAAAATCTGGATTCTGCTTCTTTATATATTCTATACAGTTAGTTATATACAATTGTTGCCGCGACGCGTTTCGACAGACTCTTCTGTCATTCTCCAGCGGGAGCTAGTAGAGGACTGGCAGATTGCATAGGTCCTTCTGAATTTATACACGGGCTTCAAGGGGGGGGTCATGGATGGCGAATTCTGATTGGTTGCAGTCAGCGAACTTCAAGCCAAATTTCTGCGGCGAAGCTCGATCCTGACAGATCTTCGCAACCTGGGAATGCCATTCATTCCAGCGTTCCCATTGGCCTGCCGTTGCGTGATGTCATGCCGGCTGACATCATCGGTAGTTTGGCTGCTATTGGGCTGAGGATGAATGATGTCATTATCTACTCTTTCTGTCGTAGTCGGGGGATTGTCTCGAAGGGCGCCTCGCTCATCAGGGGCATCTCCATTCTCAGGGTTGTCGTTTTCAGGTATTCGTTGGATTTGGCGGGTGTTCTGCATTATTCTTCTTAAATTCGTGGGTAGGAGCGATGCCTCCTGCGTCGTATTTATTGTTGGTTTTGTCTCGGCAATGAGGAGCGCCTCTAGCAGGCGCAGACGTCGAGGGTCGGCGGCTCTCCCGATTATACTTATATTTTGTATAATACTGTCGCGGGAGATGGAAATATTGTGAGTAGCACGGGCGTGGTTCATGATGGCACCCTCCTGGGCGTGGCAGGAGATCCTTTTAGACAGACGCATCGTGGTCATTCCAATATAAGCGCCGGGGCATCCTCGGACAGGACATACAAATTGGTAGACCACGTTCTTCTGCTTGAGGGGTTCTCTTGCTGGCGGAGAGGGGTTATTTTTCATCACCAGATCACGGGTGCGGCGGTTCTTATAATAAAGCGGCAATTGGGAACTAAGATGTCGGAGTTGCGCGACCTGCACGACGAAGCATCACGCCTACACCAGCAATGGATGAACGCCCGGCAGCGGACGAGCATACCCACCGACGGAGGAGATGGAGCACCCGAAGCAGAACAACCTGTTATCTCGCAATACTTAGTTCCCATGAATGGCGACAACCCGATTGAGATTGACCATGAAGATGACCACATTGATAACGAACGTGTCCCCCACCCGATGATGAATTCCGAAGAAGAAGTTTTTGCCTGTCTAAACCGCCTTCGAGAGGATGATATGACCCAACGCATGAGGGGCGTCATACGCAAACTCACCGCCCTCAACGGCGGTAAATTACGAGTGCCGCAGCAGCACAAAGGCTACATCAATTTGACAGATTTCCAGCCCTCCCCGGATCAAGACGCTTTGCTGAATTTGGGGCTGAACTGCCACTTTATTTCGAGGCCAAAGAACCACGAGAAGAGGTTGGAAATAGAACTGATGCTTGAATCCATACAACAGTTAGAATCTCGAGGCACCGTTAGAACTTCCGACGCCCTCCAGCCCCTCCTGTTAGCAGAAGCCCTCACGGAGAGAGGGTCCTACGACAGTGGAGTCTGCACCCGTGAGATGAGGAAAGCTGCGAAGGAGCTGAAGGAAAAGGAAGGCATCACAGTGCGTCGCGCTGACAAGACAGCAGCTTTTGTCCTTATACGTACGGAGGAGTATTTCGACAAATTGGATGCCATCCTGTCGGACACGACGAAATTCGAGAGGCTGACGAGGAACCCCATCGAAGACATCAAGAGGGAAGCTAATAAGATCATCAGCACTGTGAATGCTGCCAGCAATGCTGTCCATCTTCCCCCCATCGCAGGTGACTTTGAACTTGGTTACCTATATGGGAATGTCAAGACACACAAGGCTGGCAATCCCCTCCGCCCGATCATCAGCCAAACACCTGCCCCGACCTACGCCCTCGCCAAACGACTAAATCATATCTTGACCCCCTACGTCCCGAGCAGTTATAGCCTGAAGTCCTCTGTGGAATTCCTCGAAGTGATCCGAGACTCCCCGGGCGCAGGGACCATCGCTTCTCTGGACGTAGAGAGTCTATTCACCAACGTGCCTGTGGATGAAACCATCCATATTATCCTAAACAAAGTCTATAGAGAGCCGACAATGACCCCCCTGAACATCCCAGAAGGTTCCCTGAAGGCTCTGCTGGAGATCTGCACGAAGATGGCGCCTTTCACTACGCACAGAGGGCACATGTATAGACAGAAGGATGGCGTTGCGATGGGCTCTCCATTGGGCATCCTCTTTGCAAATTTTTACATGGGCACCGTAGAAGAACGTGTCTTCGAGAGAATCCAGCGGCCGAAGAAATATGCCCGATATATCGACGACGTCTTCGTTCAAGCAGACAACGAGGAGGAGGTTGAAGCCCTTCGTCTGACCTTCCAACAATGCAGTGTGTTGAACTACACTGTCGAGTTCAGCACAGACGACCGGCTCCCCTTCCTCGACGTTATGGTCACAAAGACGGAACGGAACTTGAAGACCTCAGTCTACACAAAATCCACCAATTTGGGACTTTGCTTGAATGGGGATAGCGAGTGCCCTGCTAGGTTTAAGAACACGACCGTCAGGGCCTTCATTAAAAGGGCCCTCTCCCACTGCTCCACCTGGCAGGACACCAACAAGGAATTCGAACGTGCTGCACAAATGTTGGTGAACAATGGTTTCACCAACAAAGTCATCAACAAAGAAATTCGAACTGGCCTGGAAAAATGGTACAACGGTGAGAACACACAACCTGCCCCCCAAGATGACATAAAGATCTATTATAAGGCCCGGATGCATCCCCAGTACCGTGAGGACGAGAACTCCATGAAGAAAATCGTCATGGAAAACGTCACCCCGACCGAAGACAGTAAGAGAATAAATCATATAATTTATTATAAGAACCGCCGCACCCGTGATCTGGTGATGAAAAATAACCCCTCTCCGCCAGCAAGAGAACCCCTCAAGCAGAAGAACGTGGTCTACCAATTTGTATGTCCTGTCCGAGGATGCCCCGGCGCTTATATTGGAATGACCACGATGCGTCTGTCTAAAAGGATCTCCTGCCACGCCCAGGAGGGTGCCATCATGAACCACGCCCGTGCTACTCACAATATTTCCATCTCCCGCGACAGTATTATACAAAATATAAGTATAATCGGGAGAGCCGCCGACCCTCGACGTCTGCGCCTGCTAGAGGCGCTCCTCATTGCCGAGACAAAACCAACAATGAATACGACGCAGGAGGCATCGCTCCTACCCACGAATTTAAGAATAATAATAATAATAATAATAATAATAATAATAATAATAATAATAATAAACAAGAAAAAATACCCTGAGGCTTCTTCGGCGCAGTCAAGTTTTCTGTATAGCGTATAATGCTGTATGAACCGCGGCCCATGAAAATTTCAGACAAGGCCTGGTGGTGGCCTGTCCTATAGTGTTGCCAGACGCACGATCGTGGCATAACCTTAACCTTAACCTCAAATAAAATAAAACTACTGAGGGGGGCTAGAGGGCTGCAATTTGGTATGTTTGATGATTGAAGGGTGGGTGATCAACATGCCAATTTGCAGCCCTCTAGCCTCAGTAGTTTTTAAGATTTGAGGGCGGACAGGAAAAAGTGTGGACGGACGGACAAACAGCATCTCATCTCAAGTTTTTATTTTTTTACAGAAAACTAAAATGACATTACTAATATTATTAACAATGATGACGATCCATAAAAATCTCATCAGCATGAGTCACTAAAATGACGAGGAAACCCATAATGGCGTACAGGAAGTATAAAGATATATTTAAAATATATACAAAACGAGAGCTTTCGAGAACCTGCTCCATTTTCCTCTCAGTTTTATAATAATAATAATAATAATAATAATAATAATAATAATAATAATAACAATAATAATATATGAAGGGAGTAGACCCTCCTTTAAACAGGTCTTATTAAAAAGGATGGCTGCATTATGCGAATTTATCTTATATAGTGTCTTTTCTATCTTCCTTATGATTCGCTGTATAAGATAAATTCGCATAATACAGCCATCCTTTTTAATAATAATAATAATAATAATAATAATAATAATAATAATAATAATAACAGACTGCCCTTATATATTTTTTCCTTTGAGACTAAAAGTAAAGTTCCAAGTGTTCGGATGTGAAAACTTTCCCTCGCTCAAGAACTTTGTTCCACCACCCAGCTGCAAATCCCTCAGCTGGCGAGGAACCGTTCTCACGAAGTCTTCCTCCTCCCCACCCCTCTCTCAGACCCTCCCAGCGCCCCCGTTATCACGGGATATACACCAGGCCACATTCTGAAGGAGGGCGAACTCCTTTCCTTATCCTGCCAATCCAAGGGAGGGAACCCACGCCCGCGACTCTCCTGGTACAGAGATGGGCGTTTACTGAAGCACCCGAATGTCACTCACTCGAAGGCTGGCTCCGAAAACGAAGGGGCGATGTCCGTCATTCGGTGGGCGGTGACGGGGGAGGACGACGGCGCCCTTTACCAATGCCGAGCCGAGAACGACGTCTCGGGCGATCCTGCTCCTGCCGATGACGTCGCGCTCAGCGTTCTCTGTGAGTATAGGCGCGCGCGCGCGCACAAACACACACACACACACACACACACATATATATATATATATATATATACTGTATACAGTATATATATACCGTTGCAATACAGTTAAATCTTATTATTAACACACAAGTATAAAAAGTACAGGTGATTTTTTAAGTCCTGAAATTTACACAATAAAATTAATTTTATTAATTTTATTATTATAGTACCACTAAGAACCTTCCGCGCTAACTGCCATTCATACTTTCAGAAAAATAGTTAATCGTATTTTCCCATTTAGAAAGTTTTGGCTGATGATAAATAATTCAGGAAGTTACGAAAGCTCTTAGAAGAAATTAGATTAGGTCTGTACCGTGATCCAAATTTCAAAACTCCTGCATCTCGCATATTATGTAAAACAGCCTCCCATTCCTCTTGTGCCCCAAAGACAGACCGTCACGGGTCGAAATAACGGGTCCGTCTGTCGCGACTGCGGGTCGGGAGTTCGTCCTCAAGTGTGTCACTTCAAAGGCCAACCCGGCTGCGTCCATCAACTGGATGGTTCATGGTGGGTGTCTTTCCTCTTGGCACTTATTGTCATTCAGAGTCTCTCTCTCTCTCACTGTTTTATTCCTTGTTTTCTACGCAAACTTCTACTGGTAGTGCCGCACTGACTTTGGTGTGACTGGATGTTTTCATTGTAATTCATGTTCCTGATTCTTCGAAAGTGAAAAACGAGGAGTACATATTCAGAGTCATTCAGTAAATTGCTAGTTATTGTATAAATCTGTTCTCTTCCCTGGCAAATGAATTGAAATATGTCTCTGTTGACTTCTTATCTCATTCATAATAAGAAAGTACATCTTTCATTGTTCAGTAGATTCTTATCAATTTAATCACTAACACAAGAAAGGCATCACGAAATACCCGTAACAGAAATTATCCCTCTGCGAGAAAGGAAGAAATAGGTTACCTTAGCAGACACAGCTCCTCACCTTAACAGACACAGCTCCTCACCTTAAAAGACACAGCTCCTCACCTTAACAGACACAGCTCCTCATCAAGAGAGAAGGAATATTGGTGATCAAGATTCTGGTTCAGAGCAGCCGAAAAAGGAAGAAATAGGTTACCTTAGCAGACACAGTTCCTCACCTTCACAGACACAGCTCCTCATCAATAGAGAGAAGCAACATTGGTGATCAAGAATCTGGTTCAGAGCAGCTGAGCTGAAGAAGCAAGGGACAAACCCATTTGAACCGTCTCCTGTCGCTCAGGAAATGACCCCTCTGAAGTTCTAAGCAATTTTTTTTATTCTGTCCTGTGTAGGAGTAAAGGTCGCCCCTGTGTCCTCTGTGGTCAGCGAGGTTGATGGTGGAGGCTGGGTGACCTCTTCTGACCTCAAGTATCACCTAGAGAGGTCAATGAAGATGTCGGAGATCACGGTGGAATGCCAAGCGAGGAATGCCCTCAGCGAGGAGGCCGTCAGTGAGACGAGGGTCATCAGCATCATGAGTGAGTTGCTAAGGTCATTGGCGTTCTAGAATCACACAGAAGTGGAAGCAACTGGATCTGTTCTTATCCTATTTTCGTAGTCTGTTTCTTTCATTGATTTTACTGATACTCAGATATTTTCAAATGGCTCTTTATTGCAAGTTTATTTATTCGAATATTGTTCCTTGTTTTTCTGTGTACATATTTATTTGATTAAATGAAGCTTATACTGGACTAGAACTAACCGCTTTGTATGAATGAGCAGTTATGTACATGTTATGGCAGGAACACCCTCATAGACACATGCAAATTTTAGTACATCATGCGTGGTTCAGTGATTAGTGTGGTAGAAGCACAAGTTAACGGTCTGAGTCGTTCTTATCCTGTGATTGGAGAGCATTATTGTCTTATCGTGGCAATAGAAAGGGAGAGGCTGAAAAAAATAATTTCTAGTCTATGTGGTTTTGTTTAGAAAATTACATGTTAGCTGAGCTTTTCAAGATTCTCAAAACGTGTGTCCTTGTAAATCTTGGATAAAAATCCAAGTTACATTTCAAACTACTTCTTTGTGAGGGATGGAAATCTACGCCTATTTTCTATTTTTTATTATAAGGGCATGCTTCTTATTTTCAATTACACTCGCTTGTATGGTTATTACTATGCAGACTAATATGTGGAGAATTGAACAAAGCTTAAACGTCTGATTTTGGGATGGATGAGTGATGGAAGGATGGGCAGGAGTAGCAGTTGTGGCGTCAGGAAGGACGAGGAAGTAGACGAAAAGCGTTACTGTCTACAGTAAGTGCGAGGATGGCGCCGTTCCCTGAATGTGGCAGGCGAAGAGATTCTGATGACAAGTGCACACGGACATGACATGGTGACAAACTTAGGGGAAAAGGTGGTTCCAGGGGTATTTTGAATATATTGTTAGATTTGTTAGGAGAGCGAGAAAGGATGGTTGTTCTGGATGACTTGGATCCAAAAATAAGCGACAGGGAAAAAGATGCAGAGCTGGTAGTGCTGAGTTTTTAAAGTGTATGAGAATGGGAAGAACATTGCAGGAATGTCCTGTAAGGAGGTTGATTGTTGTACAGATGTGTTTTCCAGAGTAATAAATATTCATAATATGCATTCCGGTAAAGGAGGGAATGGTGAAAAAAGAATTTATACTTTAGTTTATTTATTAGTTTACTGAATGTGATAATTGTGGGAACAGGAATTGCTGGATGTGTATTTGATCATTAGCTGATTAAATTCGAATGAAAATAAAACTTTTATTTAGAGATGAAAGGTTGAAAATGTGATCATATATGCTGTCAAGAAACGTAAAAAAAAAAAAAAAAAAAAATCGGTAAGAAGAGCTTAAAAGAAAAACAGGGGAATAGACGGGGCTGGAATTAAAGACAATGATGTAGGAGCAGTTAATGCGGCAAATGCAGAATTTTCGGATAGTGAGAGGATCAGTATGAAGTGTTTGTAAGTTCATGAGAATAGGAAGCCTGTAAAGGCAGTGAATGGTGATATGAAGAAATTATATTAGTGTAAGCAAATGGGTGGTTGCTTGCAGTGCATTGCAGAACCAGAGATTTGTGAAAACAGGTGTGATGTGGTTACTATTTATGTGTATATCTTAGCAAATTTTTCAAGGCACCAAAAAGTTGCAAGATAGGGAAATGAAAGCAGAGAGGAAGGATGACAAGCAAAGGAATCTCAGGGAAAGAGGAGCAGATGAGGAGATGCCTGAAGAGAATCCAGTCATATTTCCACGGAGGGACTATTTGAATACCAGATGAATGTGAAGGATGGGTGAGCAGCAGATCTGAATGATGATGCTCAAGAAGTGGATACTCCTCATCTGAGAATGTTTGTAGAAGTAATGGTTGGGAATATAATTACAGCAATCGCGGTTTAAGAATAATACTGAAGAATGTTAGGAGCTGCTCGGATTACAAAGATGCTGCATAACAATGGGGAAAAGGACTGAGTGTCTGACCAGGGTGTGTGAATTATAATGGTAGCCTATAATAGTGGAAGGTGAAGGTGAGAGAGGAGATGATGAAAATAACAGGCGCGAAACATTATCCATTTCACCAGGACAAGTTTACTCTGGGATTTCGTTCTGACTAAATAGATGAGATCAAAGTTGACTCGTAAAGGAATGTTAGTGTGTTTACACTTGGAGGATGGTGAATCGACTGAGTTATTGTTGGGTGAATGTTTTGAGAGAATTTTGATGATAAAGGAAAAAAACTGTATATAGCAAGACTGAACTGATAAAGATGTAATGTGGAGGGTTGTGAAGAGGTACAGAGTGCAAAGTAATTGTCACGTGGAAAGCAAAGCGATACAGAATATGTTGACATCATCTGGTACAAAATTGTTTTCTGAGATTAGTAGGTGTAACAGTTCAGCGGCTGTTCGATATAATGAATGGAGTAATGGCGGGGCAGGCAGGGGCGTCATTTCAGATTTTTGTTGTGGGGGGGGGGGGGGCAAAGAAGGTTTGGCCAGCAAAGCGAGCCTAATCAGTTGAGTTTTTTTTTTATTTTGATCTATTTTATGTGTTTTTGAAGCCACATGAGCAAGGTATTTCAGTAAAAATTATATACTCCCACTACTATATGTTTTATCTCATCATGACTGGTAGCTAGTAGACAGACAAAGATCAAGAAACATAATATTTCTGAGATATTTTATATATTTATGATTGCACTTTTAAAAAGAAAACATGCTGGTACTTCTTGGGGCTTGGGGGTGAGGGGGGCCAAGTTGAGGCTTTGGGGGGGGGGGCAACTTGGGTCTGTAGGGGGGCAAGTCGAGTCTTGATGGGGAAGTTGACCCCCCAGCCCCCCAAATGACGCCCCTAGGGGCAGGCACATGGAAAGGCTTTGAGAGTGCGGTCTGTGGTGGTCGAGGAAGGGATCTTGAGTGGTGAGGAAAGTCTCTTACTGGAAGAAGTTACAGTTGTAAATGGGCAGGATGAAGAGAAGCTAAAGAGATGATCAAGTTAGTACGAAATTATTTGTAAGAAGAGCAAGTTGACTGTGACTGTGAGCAGAAGAAGATTTCAAGGATAGAACAGAAAGATGGATCAGTGGGAACGGAATGGCTGGTGGAAAATGGAAGTTGGATGATTTATGCAGGTATTTAGGAGACAATGCAAACAGTGACAGGAAGATGAGAGAAGAGGCGAGTTAATTAGCAGCTGGTACAAAAAACAGAGGATCCAAAGACACGTAGAGGAAATAAGTGTTCATGCGATCCAGAGTTTGAATGCCTAAAGCGACTGAGCCAACCCTTCCTCGTAAAAGTTGAATGCAAACAGAAGGAAAAGAAGAGCAACTGAGATGCTGAGAGGAATGTTGTTGACATGGTATATTTAAAGTAAGAAGGATGGAAAGGGATATATGAAGATGGTGTGATAAGAAGATGAGTCACACTTGTTGTTCGTGCCAGAAAATGTGGACAGTAAGTTTGTTCGTAGAATGTATAAATCTAAAGTAGAAGAAAATCTGAATAGCTTCAGTGAAGGAGACGCTGGAGTAGAAAGGTTTTAACATTCAAGAAGGCATGAGGATCACTATGCCTGTGAAGGGATGCTGGTGAGCCTTCTGTGAGGTGTTTGGAATGGCGCCTGAAGAAAAATGAATAAACCCTTTTTTATCTGATAACCGTAAAGTGCCCTTCTCTTTGCAGAGCCCCCAGGGCACCCCCTGCTGAAGGTAGAGGGCATGGAGGACTTGGTGGCAGGGGGGCGACTGATCGTCTTCTGTATCAGCGAAGGAGGCAACCCAAATCCGGGGATCACGTGGGTAGTTACTCAAACCACTCCTCTGTTGGGATCTGTTGCAGGGGAAAGGCACCAACACTGCCGGAGATTCTTGAACTGACTCCTCGAGTTGCGTGCAAGTGTGGGAACAGATGATTGGGAGGATTTGCATTGTCTATGCTCTGCTCATTTACATACCCCATTAGTCTGTAGAATTTGCTTTTAATTTCTAAGTCTCCTTGTTCATGGCTTTGATCAGTAAAATCACTTAGTAGATGTTGAAGATCTTTTCAAGTTTGTATGTGAAGTGGAAATGGATCTACTTCAGCCTCACCATCTAAAGTAGCTGTATTCATCGGTCGTGAATATACAAACGAACAAGTGTTTTTCAAAGGAAGTATCAGATCTGATTTTATATCAGCAAGACTCTGACGTATCTGAATTGCCCCAACTTTGATGGTAAGAATTCAACGACCCACCAACAGATCTGATTTATATAAAAACAGCCATCTCTTGAGTGACCTCCATTTTTAAGAGGAAAATGTCAATGATTTCTTTTGGCAGAATTTACAAGGACCGAGGGAAACTAGTATCCGATGTCATGCTAGAGGGAACCATATCCAAAGCGAGGGCTTCGTTTGAGGTCACTGCCTCAGATAACGGGGTCAAAGTGACATGTGAGGTCAGCAACCCTGCCTTAAAAACGCCCCTCGTGACCTTCACCAAGATAAGATTGAAATGTGAGTATGATTATCTTCATCAAGAATTCCAAGGAGAAAGCGCAAACCAAGCTGTGGATGCTGACCTTTCTTATCCTTCGCTGTTTCTTAAAATCTCCAATCTTATCTAACGATTGCTTTATACGTACAAGTCATATAAATAACATTTTGTAAGTGAATTTATTGTCCTTTTCTAAGTCACTCTTTATCAGTCTTTCCCTCATAAGTCAACTTACCCCTACATTTTGCATGAAAATCTTTTGCTTATACGTAATTTTTTTTTTTTATGTTATCCAGCATTTATTTATTCTTAAAAGTTTTGGTATAATGTCGGGTCTTTCCTGGGAGTTACGCCTGCCCTTGTCCAGAATATATTTTGCTGAGATTCGTTGGGGGAGAAGTTGTCAGGAGGATTTTTTCCTATTTTATTTAGTTTTCTGTTGATTGACTTCGGTGGCTGGTGCGCTGAAATATATTCGAGCTCAAGAAGACTGCCAATTGTGGGATATCGAGGATCGTTGAGGTGAAACGCTGTGTTCTCTTCAGACTACTGCAATACATGGACTGTTTACTCACTATTTGATCAGGATTTGTTTTTCCTGAGTATATCTTAATTTGAACGACTTATAGAAGAAGGGCACTGGACTGAATACAAGAGAGACCGTCCTCACATATATCCGACGGAAAATGCTTTTTCTAAAAAAGAATAAACAGCACTCTGTTGAGATGCTTCTACGTAATACTGTTATGTTGATTGCATGTCTGGGTTTTCCAATATCTCAGATAACCGAAAGAAGTGGGAAATGAAACTAAAAGGCCCAGGAGGCAGCCGGTCTTATTTGGATGGTTTTCGCAGTTTAAATACAAACAAATATTTCCAGTGGTATTTTGACTTTAATGCAACGGACTGGTTTTTTTTTTTACCTTTTTACAAGTGGTTTGACGTTCAGTATTTTGAATTACATTTTTCTTTCTCAGTGAACACCAAAGTCTCTTCGTAATTTGAGTCCACTTTCTTGTCAAATTTTTTTTATCTTAAAAGGAAACCCTTAATAGATTTGATTTGATTGATGAAATTTAAGCTGTCAAGACAAGCACTGGGGCACGTTTTGACGTTGGACGCTTAAGACAGTGAAAAGAAGGAGTTGGAGCGGTTGAACAGCAAGATGAAGAGATCCAGAAAATGAAGGAACTGAAGTACAAAGATCTAAAGGTGGCACTCGAGAAAACTCTATTTTTGCTCTCAGAACTAACATGAAAGATACTGGATGTCAAAACTGAAAAAAGAAAGAGGGAATAAAGGTCAACACCTATTGGATTTGGATTCCTTTCTTGCACTGCTTTCTTGTGAAGATCTGTTATTGGATTAATGGCATGTGATAAGCCGGGGAGTATTCCTTCTCAGATGACTCCTCCATTTCGGCCGATCCACTGTCATAACATCAGGGAAGCTGTTCGCGGCTTTCCTGTCCTTTTGACTACGATGAAGAGGCGTCGTATTTGAATATCGTTTTGCCTACGGATTCCCTCAGCAGACCTGACGCATTTTATTTCATGTCTTCGTTGCTACAGCGTTCGTGAAAGGCAGCGAACTTCGACGTCCTTTGACACGGGGACTCTTGCGTTTGAGGTCATTTAGCGAAGTCCCGAGTCGTCAAAAGCAAAATAATTGTCCCGAAGGCATCAAAGAACGGAATATGGCTGCCTTTGCAGCGATCTGCGGGATTTTATTTTTGGTTCAGTTGAAGAACAACCACCACCTCCTCCTCCTCCTCCTCCTCCTGCTTCTTCTTCTTCTTCTTCTTCTTTGATCTGATTTGATTTGGTTCGTCTGTGAAACTAAGAGTAATTGAAGAAATTTTCTTCTGAGAATTCACCTTGTCGAGATTAATGCTCTTATGCTTATATATTAATTTCAAGTCTTATTTTGCTAAACGTAATACAAGGAACTTAACGTCTGCTAATCACTTCTCTTCTTAAATTTAAATACTTAACTGCTGCCACTGATGAAGAGGTTAACCAAAGATGAACTGTTTATACTCGTACGTGCCTGGCAGAGTATCTGTTCATTTACTTTTATTTTTGGTCAGCGAGATGTCGAAGTCTAATAGATGGATTTCGCGCAGTTTATTTTATTCGTCTAGATTATATGTCAAGCTGAATTGCTGCTCTTTGCTGTTACTTACTTAGCGCAGTTTTAGCTTAGAATAATGATGATCTTGAATTTCAGTTTCTAGACACAATTCACTAATAACCATTAGAACCTCCTTTTCTCATTCAATAAACAGACTTAACAGATCTGTGAAAAATAAGGGAGAGCTGAGACAGAACTTCTGCCTATTTCTCTATTCATGGTAAGACTGTAATCTTCAATCATTAGGAACATATATATATATATATATATATATATATATATATATATATATATATATATATATACTTACATATAATATATATATATATATATATATATATATATATATATATATATATATACCGTATATGTATATATATATAATGTATATATATATGTGTGTGTGTGTGCTACCAAGTCGAGAGGATATTTCATTGCTTCCCATTTCTGCAAAGTCGAGAAGTCCCATCTATTGGCAGCTTGATAGTGACCGCATCAAAAAGGCTACTGGTAATGCATATCTGTACCTACACACCCTCCATTCTCTCTCTCTCTCTCTCTCTCTCTCTCTCTCTCTCTCTCTCTCTCTCTCTCTCTCTTCTCTCTCTCTCTCTCTCTCTCTCTTTCTCTCAGGTTACAGTGAAACAAGCTCTACCCAAAATACTTTATTTGACAATAATCTTGCATAACTGGATTGCCAGAAATAAGAGATGAAATGAAGTGGAAAAATAATGTTAACCAAAAGATCAATCATATTACAGTCCATCATATTTAACTAATTATTGTCTCTACATCGTTATCCCACAATAGGTCAAAATAAGTCAGAGTCCAGTACATTCCCCATGAGTATATCTTTAACCTCTTTCTCAGAAAAACATCTGAAGAAGTCAAATAAAACCCTTATTAAACAACATGCATAAAAATAAAGATATGGGAATTCCTCCCATGTTACTTATAAAGTACACATAATGTAACAAATGCTTGACAAAAGAAACACATGTTAAATGAAAGAAACAATCTACAGTTTGGGAAATCAAAAGTAGTTTCCTACCTCCAAACAGCAATGTTCACAGTTTTAATTGATAGGTCTCAAACCACAGTCTTCACTGAATACTTTTAATAATGTTGTGTTGTCTGATAACTATTCCCTTCACACTCTGGGACTCCCCAAAAAAACGCACATACAGATGCATTTACCAGAACCTGGACATTTCCGGTGAATGCACTCACAAAGTCTTGTGGCGAGGCTGAGAAGTTCCAACGTCTTGAGAATACCTGATGTATACAGTTTTACTTAATTAGGAAACGAGTCAGACAACAGCTAATCATCCTCTGAAGGTTCTTCAAAATGTCTTTAGCCACACTTATTAATCAAACATCTGCTGTGTATTACGATTCATAAAATACTTGTGACCTATAAGCTTTTCATATATTGCTATGAATGCCCAAAGGATACTTACTTGATTCTGGGGGGCAACGGATGAACGCTGGGAGTTCCTTTTATTTATTACACATCTGACTCAATAATAGGACAATTCATAGACAAACAAGGAAAATCTATGGCTTTGAGCCTTCTTCATGTGAGGGAAAATTATGTAAACTGAAGGGTTCTCTTAACTAATTATATTTACATAACAAACACAGATCAGAAGAATGACGAATTACTGGGCAGGTAATAATAAGGGCCTGCTAAATTACTGAATCCTACACAGAATAAATATTCTACGCTAATAATGTCTCCATAACAGGAAACACTGCAGGGAGGGGGAGGAGTAGAAAGGGAACTGTACATGGATAGAGCTGAGAGATTCCACAGTCAAGGCCTATCTGCAAAATATGCAAGACGGTTACTTGCAAGAATAATAAGATGCTCAAAGGGGACTGAGGAATGCTCAGATGGTGCCAAATAACTCAGTTCAACCCTAATGCATAATTACGTTAACACTAAATGCTCCAACATAATTTACTGAAGGTGTTCGCACAATGGAAAAATAAATGAAAAATCAGACAGAGAAATAACAGGAATCATGAATGACTGAGAAACCTTATTCCGGTACATTACCTTCGTCAAGATGACAGTGTCCTCGTTCAACAGGGTACTGGCGATGGAGGAAGGAATTAAAATGCCACTAAAAAGTGTAATGGTTCGAGCCTCAGGGTCGAGCATGTGGAAGGTTCAAGGGACAGGCAAGGTTAAGGACATCTGTCCTTGGTGGCGTTCTGAGCAATTCTCTCTTTCGATTTCGTTGCATCGTCTATAAATAACCTTCGGGGATTATGCATCGCATCCCACATGAGTAGCACAAAGGCAATCTTTGCCACATTTTCTACATAGGGCGCATGGCATCAGTTAACCCTCGTGGAGGGTTTTAGGATTGGGGGGGGCGCCAGCTTTCTCTTTTTTGGCCCTTCCCTTGCCCGTTGTATGGCGCCGTCGAGGAAGGCATATTCAAAGGTCATCTGGAACAAGGCCTTAGGCAGTCATTTTGAACAGAGAAAGGGTTAGGCTTAACCATTTTGGGTAATGAAGGAGAGAGTTTATGAAGGGGCGAGTGGAAATCCACAGTTCTAGTAATCAAAACAACTGAAACTAATTTTATTTATTTCTCAGCTATGTTACAGATGTAAAAATGGGCGAGGTTGCTTGGAGAGAGGTTCCATTTGTTGCAATATATATATATATATATATATATATAAATATATATATATATATATATATATATATATATATATATATATATATATATATATATATATATATATATATATATATATATATATATATATATATATATTATATATATATATACACACACATATTGTGTGAATTTTGTCATTTATAGACATGTGAAGAGAAAAAAAAGCACACATACACACCCACACGTGGACATATACCCACAAACATGCACATATATATATATATATATATATATATATATATATATATATATATATATATATATATATATATAATATATATATGCATGCTTCTTTTCTGAGTAATACGTTAATAAAACACATACTGTCGGGGACGCTCATTATTTGCCTTCCTCTCTTTCTACAACGCCAGTCGCGCCGTGGAAGGTCAGCGGATGGGTGAGGCCGAGTGAGGTCAAGGCAGGGCGTATGGCAACCATGGTGTGCGAATCTTCCTCGAGTCTCCCGGAATCAGCTCTTTCCTGGCGCTCCGGACCCTTGACTCTGCAGGGGGCCACTTCGACGTATACTCCGGGGCTCTACGGCGGCACAGTCACAAGGTGAGGGAGTCGCCCCTGACCAAGAGACACCTTTTCTCGACCTGTCTACTCACTCTTTTCAGGGCATTGGCGGAATTTAGGATGTTTCTTCCCTCAAGAAGTGTGGATAATGCCCTCTTCAGGAATATCTGTTAAGAGAAGCAGACTCACGCAACAACACACACACACACACACACACACACACACACACACACATATATATATATATATATATATATATATATATATATATATATATATAATCAGAAAGCTACAAACGTCCTTTAATATCCAATTCACTCTACCTCGGAAATAATATATTTTCATATATGTTACCGAAGGGGAATTTTTAGTTGATAATAAGTCCACCGTCCCGTGGGATCGGACCAGCGACGGACGAGGAATCAGGACTACAGTGACGCACTAACGAAATCGGCCGATTTCGTTAGTGCGTCACTGTAGTCCTGATTCCTCGTCCGTCGCTGGTTCGATCCCACGGGACGGTGGACTTATTATCAACTAAAAATTCCCCTTCGGTAACATATATGAAAATATATTATTTCCGAGGTAGAGTGAATTGGATATTAAAGGACGTTTGTAGCTTTCTGATTGTATATGAATCACGGTGATGTGATAAATAGTCATATATATATATATATATATATATATATATATATATATATATATATATATATATATATATATATATATATATATATATAT